>JBCAUA010099571.1:0-10287 GCA_038406235.1 Peronia verruculata
AGAGACACTCAAGAACCCGAAAGTGGCTCATATTAAGATGGGGGGTAGGGAGCAAAATGCGACAAAAGATACACCCAGAGAGCTAAAAAAAAAAAAAAGGGCAACAAGAAACCCAGAAGTCATGAAAAGACGGCTAGTATGTAACAAAAAAGGTTATTCCGAGCCTGAAAGCCGAATAAAAAAAATCGTCATGTCATTTTTTCGCTGAAAATAAACTTTAAAGGCGTTTTTCTCAAAACCCGTTTTTTTTTACACATTTTTTCTATCTCCTTTTTTGTTTCGAAACCGATTCAAACCAAATTTAGTATGCATCATTGTCACAATAAGACCTAAAAAGTTACGTATGCGCGTTAAATTCAGTTGGTACGTTTTTGAGAAACTTGGGTTTTTAGTTTGAAAAAATGGCGAGATTTGAATTTTCGCTATATAGCATTTTCAAAAATTTATAGTAAATTTTGTATTGCATGGAACGTAATAAAAAATACGTTACATTTTAGATATTAAATCAAACAATATATTCACCAAGTTTTATCACGTTTTGTTGAAATTCGGCGGAGGAGACAGATTTTGAAATCAGTCAATTTAAGGACGCCACAATCCAAGATGGCGGCGCTGCCATGGCAAACCTATGGAAAAGTCAATTTGTTTTTTTACTGTTTTCCTCTAATTTGGACATGCGGAAAACGATGGAAAAGGTTAAAATAACCTAACTGTAATAATAATAATAAAAAAAAATCACCTCCAGGACGCAGACGCCCGCCAAGGTCGGCAGTGAAGATTGATGTTGAGGGTCAAAATTGTCAATTCTGCGTTCTAGCGATATTTTTATTCTCTGAGCTATTATTGAAAGTATTATTGATAGTAGTAGCATTTTTCTTTTTGGTCAAAAGTTGATTCTTAGGACCTAACATTGCCGCTATTGCACAGTGAGGTAAGTGTATAGTTGTTTATTTATTTGTTATTATTTTTTTAAATCAAAATGCCCTCATTTCATAGCCCAGACAACTTTGCATCGGCAAGAACCCTTCACATTTAGTATCATCCAAAATCTGACCTCTTTTCTCTTAACCAATGGTAATCTTTCCTTCCTTCTATATAAATTTCCATGCCCAAACAGCCATTCATTTTCATAGGGTCATGAGAAATTTACACATTTCATTCTCCCTTCATAGTACTGTACTTCCATAAATGGACTGATCACATATGGCCTGTGTACTCGTGGGCCGTGCATTTGCCAGCGAGCGAAGACTGACTGTCTCCATTAGCTGGATGTGTGCAGCTAGCGCAATTCAATGACGTTTCCTTTCGTAACCTATACCGTAGTGAATGTTTTGCCTTGATGTTTTGCGACTGATGATTTATGAGAAATGTGGGTTGAAAAGTAGGAGAAAAATCCAAAATGGCGGCTTAATGGCGCCCCCCTCCCTCCCCGCCCCCCCCTCCCTCAATAAATATTCTTAGTTATTGTAATATAATCATATTATTTTTATATGGCTGTTGAATCAATACGAGAACTCTTTGTTGTATTAAGCATGAAAGACATGTCTTCTCTAGTTTAATTTTGGTATGAATTATGCTTCTTCCATTATGAAAACCACTAAGGAATAGTAATTCTCTGTTGTTGTTTTTTTTATCCCAAATTTCAGTGAGGGGGGAGGGGGTGGTCAAACTGTCCTATATGTTAGACACCATGCACACGGAGGGGTACGTTCCTAAACATAGACAAGCATAAAAGCTCTTAATCCAAAAATAATGGGAGATCGTTTCGCAGACCATCTGCCGCTCCCAAAACAGGGAATCTTGTAATGGGAGATTTTGATAATCCGTATTACTTCCCGTTGCGAGACAAAGGAGTGTTTAACAAGAAGTGTAGAGGGATTAAATCCCTTTACACCTTGTCTTTCGACAGACAAATCGCCAAAAGAATTCATAAAATTATAACAGTTGGAAGAAAACATTCTCTTTACATCATGTTATTATTAGTATTATTATTATTTGGGAGGATGTTAAGTTGTATGTTTCGACTAAAAGGCGCAAAAATGATTTTTTTCCCCTCTTTAGACTGCTTGTTTAATCCCTGTCTGATAAAAGGGAAGTAATGAGACTGAGCGCAACGATCTCCCATCGGTTTTCTTGACTGTGTTATTGTACAGCTAAAGTACTGCGCAGATTAATTTGCATTTTGTCTCACTGTTCATTCAGATACAGACTTCAATCAATGGTGTAGTATCTCTTTTCATGATCATTTTCCACGTGATGTTCTTAATGATGTTTCATACATTACTTTTCTTTTTCACTCCTGGTCAGCACCTTGTCCGACAGGCTGGTTTGGAGCACAGTGTCAGTACAAATGTCATTGTACGAATGACGTCGTTTGTAATAGAACGACCGGTTGTCCTGAGGAATTCTGTCAGAGAGGCTGGTTTGGTCCTGGGTGTCAATATGGTAAGTATTCTATTCCAGGTAATTTTAAGTGAGTGCATTGTATATTTAGAATTATCCATGTGTGTTCCTATAACAACAAAATAATAATAATAATAATTTTATGGAAATTAAAAGACGATAATATTATTATTTGATGATACACTGACAGAGAATATGACATGGCAATAATAATTTTAAAAAAAGAAAACTTTTTTTTTTCTTTAATAGGGAAAGAAGGTGGAGAGCGGTGAGGAGATTAAGTGGCATAGACAGAAAATAAGACTTAATGAATCATTCGTATCAGTAACAGGAAACAGTAATCAGGACAAAGTTAATCACTTACATCATGCTGTATTGAAAAAGAATTTTAGATTCTTGACAATATTGTGCCTAGTGAATGTGTAAAGATTTCTATTGCTCAGATTGAATGTTTGTCACAGCAGAGACAGTAAGACATCACAAGAAACATTATGATTAATGCATAGTGAGCATGTGCCGTCAATACAAATCTCATAATTGATTTGCCATTGATAGGATTGATAGAGAATTACATCTAATGAAAAGAGGAAGTTGCGCACAAACCGTAAATCAGACTGAGACTTGAATGATTAGGATTATTTTGGAGGGCTCGACATGAAAGATTATTTCATATCGATAAATGACAGATGGAATTCAGAATTTTGAAATGGACTCGTACTTTGTCTTCCATTGATTTTTATCGCCGTTCTATTGCCGTTCTCGGTAGACTGTGATTGTATACATGTTGATGTGATGTTTTTGTTGCTTCTCACTCAACCTGCATTTTTTCCATCTCTTAAGACTATCAATTGTCATTTGCTGAAATTGATGCAAAGTATAGTAGTAACCTGTTTTTCCAATAAATGCTTTGACGTATTTGATTTGCAGAGGATCTTGTTTATCGTCAGTCTACATCATCCACTCCAAGGTGGCTGTCCGATGGTGATGATAACACTTGTAACGATGGTCAACAACAGGTCACCGTGACTTTCAATACATCACTGCCTTTTACTTGGCTCAGACTGGTGGTCAATGATACCGGTAAATCTTTGTGTCAGACTTTTTCTTCTCAGAAATGTCTCTTTTTCCTTATTGAGTGTAAAATCAAACGTAATTTTTATTAGAATTTGCACCATGACTGTCTGTAAATTATTTCAGAAACATATGCTACAGTGTCCATTTTATATTTTTATTATTTTGTTCATTTAAAAAGAATAGCCTTCCTAATATTATATTATTATTTTTATGATTATTACCTACCAGATTTCTGACACCATAATAATATTACAGCATGCCCATGACTCATTATGAATTACCTCTAGTTACATAGCTATCATTTAATGCATAATGGTTGACAGTGAAAACATTTGCTGTACAATTTCTTGTTTGTTTGTTTGTTTGTTCAATGGCATTATTTTTCTCTTTAGTATCTCCTCGGGAAGAACGTGGGGAAGAGGAGGATGGGTACTGTGGTTATCTGTCATTCCAAAGACAAACTAATAATTAATTCTCGGTGCATACTAAATTAATCTATCCTCTGTAGATAAAACATTTAGAGAAACGCTTTTTTCAGAAAGAGATCTCTTAAAACTCTTCGGTTATTTTTCTCGACACTTGATTTGTCCGTTAACGTTATCTCTGAATCTTGGGTTGCATTAGACTTCAAGGACAAAACTTCGTTTCTGTAATCTTTGCTTTTTAATATTCCGAGTTGAGATAATGTCGTCGGAGCCTAAGTATATTTTCAGAATGTGTTAAGTTGTTGCAATTTACATTTACGTCGAGTGAAAAGAAATTCAACATGTAAATCTGACTGTCCTTTGTCTTCAGGGGTGCGTGACTTATTCAAAGTTGAGTTCTTGCAAAACACAACGAGTGATTGGACCATGCCGTGTTCAGGTGGTGAAATTGCGATAGTCTCAGAGACCACAGTCGACATTCACTGTAAGCTTGACAAGCTTGTACAGCAAATTGTTGTGACAGGGGATGCAGTTCCATACCTGTGTTCTATGTACGTCAGTGGAGGTAGGTTTTTTTTTTTTTCGTCTTGTCCATAAACACTATGAGATTAGGATGACATGGACTGTTGAGCTAGCATGTCCTCAATTTTTTCTGCCAAATGTTTTGGTATAGATTGATAATCCAAGAAAGTGACTATTAAGAACAAAGTTCTTTCTGATTTTTTTACCAGTGGGTGCCCTGCAATATTTAATCTATTTCCTATACTGAGAAAGACCTTTAGCAAATGGAATATAGGTTACTTCTGATAACCACCCATGGAAGTCCATCAAAATAATCTAATAAATAATATATAGTAATATACATCATAATAATATTTTGATATATACATAATATATGATAATATATATAATTAATATAATTATGTAAATAATATAAATTACTTTAGTTCATATCGGAGTAAGATAAAACCTGGAAATCTGTGGAGGAGTGTTTGTACCCCCTGCTATGGTTATGGTTTCCATAAGCTTTTCAACCTCCTGTAGTGGTGGTTATCTCAGCTGCCACAACCGTGGTTAAACAAATAACATAACACTATTGTGTTATTGTCTACCCCTGCTGAAAACCAAACAACCATTGATGTTTGTTAGCACTCCACAACGAGATCCGAGAGCAATTGTCTCCCGTGCGTGTCTTTCTTTGTCAATGGGAGTGAACAAGCTGAAGTGTTTGTACCCCATACTAAAGTTAGACGGAGATTTTCAGAGGTTCGTTTTGTGGGAACAAATCTGTTATAATATTTAATTGCCAGATCTCGAATTCTTTTTTTCATACCTAATCTTAAAAGGTATTGAATTAAAATTAATTTAGTAGAAGAGATTTTGAAACATAAAAATCATTACATAAATACGTCGCTTTTGATGTTTATAGCTTAATTTTAAGTTCAGACAAAATGAAAAGGATCACTTATATGTTTTCACTGATTGTAATACTGATATATTTTGTAGTGTTCAATTTTATAATTATAACATTGTAGATTGTGATTTGTTACAAGCATTCCGTTTTCAGTTTCCCTCAGTAGATATACAAATTTCTTTTATTAGCTCTATCTATCAGCTTATATTTTTGTATTTAGGCAAGGCCAATTGGTCAACATGACACAACCAGATATCCATTAGGTTTGAAGCAGATCTTAGAGAGAAAAGAAAATCACTAGTAAGACATAAAACAACAAAAAATACAATGAAAATAAAAGCACTTTTTTTTTTTGGTAGGTCGAAATGTGGCTCTGAAACAAGGTACAAGACAAGAGAGCACTTACCATACGGCAACCTCTAACTTGGCTGTGGATGGCAATACAGCAGGGGATTTTGATGCCGGAAGTTGCACGCATACAAAATGGGAGCTATTTCCCACATGGACGGTGACTTTCTCAAGAGCTGTGGAAATATTCAGATATCTCCTTTACAACAGAAATAGTGAGATTAGTCTGCAGTTTTTTATTCCCTTACAACTAAGAAAATCATTTTGATTATGCAATTTGATTTTATGTTGACCATTGAAGACGCATCGGACGGTGATGTCCGACAAGCTAAATCTCCGTACAAGACGCATCGGCCCTTAAGGTCCGGTGGATGTTTGTATTTTTTGTTGGCTTTATATATTGTATGTGGGCTAGGGACGTTGAACATCTTTGTGATTCATGGGTACCATCCCTTAGAGCATTAGTGATCAAAAAGTACAACTAAATAGCTATTGTTGTGAAGACACTACGCGATGGATTTTGACCCCTGTAGAACAATGGATGGTGGTTGCAGGCGTATGTTCACTGCTGAAGAAATCCTGGATGTCTCTAGGTACTTCCACTATGTGTTGTTATCACTAGTATGGCATTATATCATATAAGGTTGCCCTATATTGTTCTTAAACATGCAATTCTCTCATTTACATGATTAGTATTTGATGTAAAATGAAAAGTTTTGTTATGCTATTACATACATTGTTCGATACCACTAAGAAACACTCTTTTTTAGACTTTTTATCAAAACTATTGTTTCAGATGTAAGATGTGATATACCTACACGCTTGCACAAAATTATATTACTGAAATCTAGTAGAAATCCATCTCATTGTAGGTCCTGTTCGGAGCCATTTCAGATAATTACTTGTCATTTCCTTTTTTTTTTTTTTTACTTATTTTTTGTCTTCCGGATTCAACAGATACAAAGGTACCGGCATTTACAATTACTGGGTGTATTTCACATACAGAGCTTATTATCTCTTACACGCTTATAAGACGTTTCATAAATTCGAAAATTAAAACACGGTGGTGGATCGGACATTTTAACTGAGTTGAATGATCGTTGAGAAAATTAGATATTCACCATTAAAAAAAAAGAAGATGAAAATAATTCAGAGAATTTGAAAACTACAGGGAAAACTGTTGAATGACAGAATGTGGATGAGATAAAAAATAAAATATGATTGCAAAATACAGAAACTTAGATGGAGAGACAGGGTATATAAACGTGAAATGTAGGCATTCGTGTCTCCGCAACACAATGTAACCTGCAATTCAACTTCCTAAAAATGTGAAATTGTCCAGAATGTTTAAAATTAGATATCTTTTCAACTGCAAGTGAATGTAATTGCATACCATCATGGCTTGCAAAATTCTGACTGTATTCCTCTAACTATCTGGCACTGACAGGAACTATTTCCTCGCCAAATGTAAATTTTGACTTGGACATTGAATTGAGGTGGCATTGTAATATGGATTAATATAATTATGTCAAACTCCCATTTTCTTTGAGAATTAATTTTGCTTTCACTCTAATCATTCAAAATTGAATCTACCGCATATAGCTTAAAATTCGTAAAAGTGATTATCCACAGATTACCTTTCTTTCTCTGTTATCTCAGCTTTTGACCATATCATTTACCCCAGTTATAATTTTTAGTGAAAATAATAGTGCAAAAGGAACTCAGTCACTTAGCAGAAATAAAGAGATGACTGTCCGTCCTTATTCTGCAGACTATGACATCAGATCACTTCATCTTCACTTCATGACCCGTAAACGTCCGTTCGTTGGGGCGCCACCGAAGATGTTACAACCAGTCTCCTCCACTCCTCTCTGTTCTCAGCCTTCCGCAGGGTGTCTCTCAACCTTCCGCAGGGTGTCTCTCAACCTTCCGCAGGGTGTCTCTCAGCTCTAGGCCTGTGCATTCAAGGATGTTGTCCTCCCACCGTTTCCTCTGTCTTCCTCTTTTCCTTCTTCCAGGGACTGTTCCTTGCAATATTGATGTAGAAAGATTGGAGGAACGGGTGACATGTCCGTACCATTTCAGCTTGCGTTGTTTGACGATTGTCAAGAGATCAGCGAACGGCCCTACTTCTTTTGTTATTCGATTATTCACTTCTTCGTTTGTAATATGGTCTTTGTAGCTTGTGACGAGGAGTTTTTCTAAAGCATCTCATTTCTAGGGCCTTATTTTCCTCTCCGTGACTGATGTTAAAGTCTACGATTCGCAAGCGTACAGGAAGATAAATATGACAAGTGATCGCATGTATCTGATCTTTGACTGGTCCAGATTGTTTTCAGCTTGGTCATTGCGGCTGTGGTCTGTGCTATCCTTGAGCGGATTTCATGTTCTGCTCCATAGTCTTTTACGACTGAACCCAGATATTTGAGCTTGTCCACACATCCAAGCTATTGATAATTGACTTCAATGTTTGTAGTGATATTGTTTTTGCTGCTAATCGTAATCTTCGTTTTTTCCGCTCTGATTTCCATTACATAGGCTGTTGAGGCCTTATCTAGGCGGTCAACAAACTCAGTTAGCTTCAGTTCTTACCCAGTGAGACCACCCATGTCGTCAGCGAAGCGTAAGCTGGTAATGTTTTTGCCTCCTATTCAGAATGATCCTTCATGTTCTTCTAATGCGTTAGTCATTATTCTCTCAAGGAAAAGGTTGAAGAGAGTGGGAGATAACAAACACCCACTGTTGTGAGGAGGCATTCTCCCGTGTCGTTTTTTTTTTTTTTTTTGTAGACAACTGCACTTGTGGCTGATTTGTAGAGGTTTTCCATGATTCTAATCAGATTGGCATTGAAGTTGTACGCTTTCATTGTTGCCCACAGTGCTTCGTGCCAGACTCTGTCGAACGCCTTTTTTTTTTTTTTAATCTACAAAGACGTGGTAGAGCTCTTGCTGGTCTTGGGGATATCTTTCACTGATTATTCGCAGGTTGAAGATTTTTTTCTGTTGTGCTTCGTCCTGATCTAAAACCCGCTTGTTCCTCTACATTGATCTTCTCGGCCTGGAGTTTAGGCTGTTGAGGATGACTTTGAGCATTACTTTTCTGGCGTGACTTATTAGGCTAATACTTCTGTGTAATTCTGACACTAATGCAGGTTTCCTTTCTTTGGGAGAGTGATTACTAAAGACTGAGTCCATAGTTTTGGCCATATCCCTGTCTGTCAGATTTTTCTACAGATTAGATGCAGCATGTCTATAATTGATCCTCCACCTGCCTGGATCAATTCCGAGGTGACGTCGTCCATATTTGCTGACTTCCCCTTCCTTAGTGTCATTATTGCCACTTCTACCTCTTCATACAGTATACGATCATTTGCGATGTTTGATGGTAATGGTACGTCTAATACAGTGGGGTCACCTGTTGCTCTGTGCGAAACCAATTCTGGACAGTATTCCGTCCATATTTTAAATATGTCTCTTCCCTCTGTTAGACACTTTCCTTTCTTATCTTGTATAGAGGTTACTTGCAGCCGCTCTGTGTTGGTGAGGTCTTTGACTAACTGATATGCCTTTTTACTATTTTCTGTTTAACTTTTTCCCTATCTCTTCACAGTTGTCTTCAATCCATGTTTCCATAGCTTCCTTCATGGCTCTTTTCACTCTCTTGTTTGCCTCCCTATATTTCTTTGCACCTTCTTTTTCATTCTTCTTTTTCTTCAGCTAGCGTCATTCATCGCACAGGTCACAGACTTCATCAGTGACCCAGGGTTTCTTTTTTGACCAGTGTTTGCCTAGGATGTCCTTTGCTGTGTCTATCATGGAAACATTGAAGGCTTCAGTAAGACATTCAACCTCTGTGTTCTAATTATTTAGTACAATGAGTGGAGCGATTTTTCCTCCAATGCTTGATTGGAAAGACCCTAGGATGTTTGGGTCTTTAGGTTCTCTATATTAAACTTCATTCTGATATTGCCCCGTTTTCTGTCTCTCTTTATGCGAAGAGCGAATGCGAACGTTACCAGCTCGTGCTCTCTGCCAATGTCGGCTCAAGAAAGCTTCTTGTTTTTGCTGTGTTAACCCTAGTTTGAAAGCGACGTTTGACCATGATTAATCAATCTGGTTGTGATAGTCACCCCCTTAACTGTGCCAGGTCAATCTTCTTGAAGCCTGGTGTCGGCCAAAAGTATTAACCAATGTCAGGTCATTACAACTAGCAAACTCAAGAAGTCTGTATCCTTGGTCATTGGTATTCTCATTGCAATATGGCCCACATATTCCTTGCAAATCTTTTCATGCATCTTCTCCCACTTTAGCATTCCAGTCACCTTGTGCAACAGCACTGTCTTTCTTAGGTGTTTCATTAACGACCTCCTGAACCTGGTGGTAAAACTCCTCTACTTCTTCATCTTCGTGATCTGTGGTTGGTGGATAAGCTTGGATGATTGAGGTATTGAAAGGTGAAGCTCTTAGACGGACTGTCATTAGTCTGGTTGATATTGGGCGACATCCTATGACTGCGTTCACTGTATCTTTGTGTACTAGTATTCCAATTCCATGTCTATGTCGATCTTCTCTCCCACTATGATATAGTTTATGACCTTCTGCTGTTAAGGAGGAGGGGGGGGGG
>JBCAUA010099582.1:0-10286 GCA_038406235.1 Peronia verruculata
ATAGATAGATAGATAGATAGATAGATAGATAGATAGATAGATAGATAGATAGATTGATAGATAGATAGATAGACAGATAGATAGATAGATAGATAGACTAAAGGCGAACGAGAAGGAGAAAGATAACCACAATAACCCCATAATATAGCAACGAAGATTAAAAACTGAGCAGATTTGGCCGGAAACAAGATCACAACTATTTCAGTCTTCTCCCTTCTTTCTTACCCCCCCCCCCCCTTCCCAAACATGCCAAAAACAAAACAAAAAAAAAGTGAAACATAATATTATGATTCAAAAGAGGGTCTGATTTGAAAATGGCTTCAATCAAACAGCACTAAAAACGACACAAATAAAACTATGTTCTTCTTTACAGACATGTTTAACAAAGAAACAAACAAAATCAAACGACAAAAAAGAAGAAAAAAAGAGTGGAACAAAGGATGTATAAGCTTGTCCATCCGTCGATCCGTCACTCCGACAGGCAGGCAGGAAGGAACCTGTTCCCTGCTCCGTGTTCACGATGACCTAAGGTCACAGAAGACAAGATAAACAGTGAGTGCATGAATCACACAAAGAGAGCTCAGCCACACCAGGCAACTGTACCAGCACTATGGCACCATGGCAGGGCAGGGCAGGGCAGGGCAGGGCAAAGCTCGGCACACGTGCATTCCTGCTCACTCGTGGTGACGTGAGACAGAGCTGTTAGCCTGGTCTCTCTCTCTCTCTCTCTGTGACAAAATCGATCAAGGTAAAACGATGAATCACCTGCTGCTATGCCCGACTTTTTTTGCTCCTTTTTTGTTCTTCCTTTTTTTCCCGCACTCACTCTCTCTCTCTCTCTCTCTCTCTCTCTTTCTTTCCCTCTCTTTCACCTCCTTGCTCACCCATCTCGTTCCGTCACTCCATCTCTATCTTTCTCACTGTCTGTCTGTTTCATTTCTTTTCTCGCTCCTTCATTCTCTTTCCTACTTTCCATCTCTCTTTCTTTCTGCTTCCCTACTTTTTTCTCCATCTTTTACACATGTATCCTTTCTCTTTCTTTTTCCCTCCCCCTCCCCCCCTTTTTTTCTCTCTCTCTCGTTCCATCTCTTTCTTTCTGATACTACAGTATTAACTTTCTGCAGAGAAGTATACTGCATGCATACTGTACCAAGATCTAAGCGTGAATGAATGAAATTCCATACATGGCTCTGTTCTCCAGAATCCGATCCCAGTCGCTAACACAGTAACCATAACAAGACCAACTAGCAATATTATACAACAGCAATCGTACCAGCCATGCACAGATTATCTTTTCAGCAGAGCATAAAGCTGAGGACACAATTACTAATGAAAGCAGCCTGTCATCAGTTGAATATCACTGTGACTGTCTAATTTAAAAAATGAAAAACATAGGAAACCAGATTGTTGTATATCTTAGCTTGTAATTCAGCACTCACCACGCATAAGTAAACTCAAAGACTAGTAGCGAACTCGGTTTACTCGTTTCTTTTTCTCAAGCCTTTCAATCTCAAGAACGTAGGAGTAATTCGGCTTTTAAATGGCTGCCGGTTTCTAAACGAGAAATTTTATGGGCAGAAATTTGGAATTTGGAAATTTTGCCCCGACAGCGGCACTCCGCCTACTCATCATCGATTTTTAACTGCCAAGGGTTCTTTAAAGTGCGGGACCCCCCAAATATATTTCCCTTATTAGAGAAGGCTAGACGTCGGGCTTCCCTACCTAGAGGAGGTCTGGGACCCTGAGTCACTGTCTTCGTGTCCTCGCACTCCCATCACCAAATGCGAGGACCTCACGACGTGAGTTCTCTTTTTTTTTTAAAACATGGGGCAGACGCCAAACCACATAGCCACGGCGATTCCTCTCCATTTTTTCTTAACCCTTTCAATCCTAAGAAAGTAGGATTGTATCGGCTTTAAGAGGTTGCCTGTTTTTGCTGAGAATTTTTGTGGGTAGAAATTTGGAATTTGAAAATTTAGCCAGGACAGCGCCTACTCTTTCATCGACTTTGAACCGCCAAGGTTTCTTTAAAGTGCCTAACGTACACGCGAGACCTCCAAAATCTATTCACCCTTTTCCGAGAAGGCTACACGTCAGGTTTCCCTACCCACAGGAAGCCAGGGAACCGTTGAGTCACTGAAAAAATGCGGGTTCTCATCTTCGTGTCCTTCCATCCCGCGATGCAAGACCCACGAGTCGATCCCAGCCTATTTTCTACATGTGCAGACGCCAAACCACAAAGCCACTGCTTCCCCCCCCCCCCCCATTTAACGCATTCCAGGTAGTGATACAAACATTGTACTATTTACTAATGTGAATAAAATAATACAATACATAATCGGCCACAAACATCATCACACAAAATTATACACCAACATCCAACGTTCCAGGAAATGGAAATGGGCTGGCAAAACGTAATACTTTTTTTATGTGGTAAATAATCCTCTGTCAGAGGACCTGCGTAGATATGGAACATAAATGTACACAATAATCAGATTATATTGTTTTCCTAGCCAAAGGAAGTCACATTTGGCTAATAAATGGGGAAATAGTTAAGTAGGTCCGATTTCACAGACTAAAACACCACAACACGGACCGGGCGGGAAAGAAAACAATGACCATGTCCCACAGCAATTCTCTGCTCGCCAAAGAAAGCAAAAGAGCCAAAAAGACAGATGGAAAAAAAAAAGCCAAAAAAAAACAAAGATAGACAAAAGAAAGAAAGAAAGAAAGTAAACGAAGGAAAGACTGTCTGTCACTGTGTCATCTCTTTCCAGGTTGACGTGAAATGACTCGCCATCTCTCTCTCTAAACTCCATTCTTCTAGTGCAATCCTCCAAAGACAGAATAGGTTTGTGCAGTCCTTGATGTCATCTGTTCATATTCTTCGCTGTCTTCCTTTTGCTTGTTTTCACTCGATCTCCTCTCCAGATGGTCGTTTAACGTGACCAAAATATTGTTTCCTTTTTTGAACTGTTGTTAGTACTTTAGGTTTACTTTTAGCATAGTACAAAAATCCTTGTTGATCTGTCTTTCTGTCCAACTAATCCCTCCCATACGCCTGAATGTCCACATTTCAAAGGCCTCTATTTTTTTTCTTTTTTTTTTTTATTCAGAGTCCAAGTCTCTGATCCATACACCAAGGCCGAATATTTATAGTACTTCACAAGTCTCTGTCTCAGTTCGAAGGAGAGTGTTTGGATGTTAACACCGACTTCATGGATGTGAACGCGAGTTTGCTACTCCAATGCGCGTTCTTATTTCTTCACACCTTTTCTATCGTCAGTAGTTTGCTGGCCTAAGTATGTAAAGTTTACCACTTGTTCCAGTTCTTTACCATCAAAGTCTATGTTTGTCTTCAGTCCTTTTTTGGACATGATCATTGCTTTCGTTTTCTTTATATTCATACCTAATCCATTTATTTCACTGTCTTTCTTGACTGTGCTGACTAGATTCTGCAGGTCGTCTTGACTACTGGTCAACAGTGCTGTGTCATCTGCGTACCTCAGATTGTTGATCTTTCTGCCACTGATATTGATTGCATTCATTTCTTTACTTTCACGAAATATGAATTCTGTGTAGATGTTGAAAAGATATTGTGAAAGAACACATCCCTGTCTGACACCACATTTAATAGGCCTGTATGGTGACAGCTCACATTGTATTCTGATTGCGGCTTTCTGGTGATAGTATAGATTTGATATGATTCTTAATATGTCCTTTCCATCAATTCCTTTTTTTTTCCCCAGACATTCAATCATCTGTGCGTGGTGTGCTCTATCAAAAGCCTTTGCATAGTCGATGAAACATGTAAACACGTCGTGTTGGCTTGCTATACTCTTCTGTATTACAGTGCTTAGACAGAATACTCCTTCTCTCGTTCCGCTTCCTACTCTAAAACCAAACTGTTCTTCTCCTGTTTCATTGTTGATCTTATGTTTGATGCGCTTCAGGATTTCTCTCAGCAGCAGTTTGGTAACATGAGGCATGAGGCTCACTGTTCGAAAATCTGCACATTTATAGGCCTTCACTTTCTTTGATAGTGTGATATACACAGATCTTGCAAGTTCTCCTAGTATATGTCCTGATTTGTATATGTCGTCGAACAGTTCAGTTAGTGTGTAAATGCTGAAATCTACTAAAACTTTCAACATTTCAATTGTAATTCTGTCTTCCTCTTGCGCCTTGCCTTCTTTGGCCTTTCTAACTGCTTGTTCCACTTCAGTTTTCATTAGAGACTGGTCCGCTGTTAACCTTTGGTGTTGGTAGTTGAGGTCTGGTCGTCTTCAAAAAGTTTTCCACTGTACTGATTCCATCGATTTAACACTTCTATTTTCTCAAGCAATAATTGTCTTGCTTTGGTGCAATTTTTGATGCAATTGTTTATGACATTTCTTTGTAATTTTCCAGATAGTTCTCTTATGTCTTTGGGCATTTGTTTTAAGTTATTTTGATCTTCTGCTTCTTCTATGTTGTAACATTTTTTCGTATCCAATTTTCTTGGATGTGTTGTATTTTTGTTGAATCATCTTGTTTAATTGTGTTCTTGTTGGCCTTTCTTCGTGACATAAGGAAAGACAGAGAAAGAAAGGAAAAAAAGAAAGAAAGAAAGAAAGAAAGAAAGAAAGAAAGAAAGAAAGAAATCGCTACCACAAGGCCAACGATCACCACAGAAACGTAAGGTGGCAAGGAATGAAAGAGGCCAAACTGAGTATGTCATGTCCGGAGTCGCACTCGGAATGAAATTGAGAGTTTTATATCGGTAGTCTGGAGAACAACCACCATGGGGTTAAAACAACCAGCAAAAACAGAAAAGTAAAAAAAAAAAAAAAATCACCAGATTTGCTTTACTATCGTGGCAAATACATCAAAAATTTCACCGTCTCTCTCTCTCTCTCTCTCTCTTTCTCCGTTACACACTCTTTGTTTCTCTCTCTCTCTCTTTTTTCCTTGCTGTGTGAGGCGAGCCAGAGGGGAAAGTATAACATAAACAAATATGTGCCGCATGGATGGAAACCATAGCATTGCAAATTATGTCAAGCATGACAAAGGTTTCAGCTAAGTAATGATATTGTCTTTGTATGGCAGGCATGCGAGTGCATATATTTGAAAAATATAAGGGGAAAAAATATCCATCCACCCGTCCATCCATCCGTCCATCCGTCCGTCTCTCTCTCTCTCTCTCTCTGTCTCCCTCTCTCTCTCTCTCTCTCTAATATCCATCCACCCGTCCATCTATCCGTCCATCTCTCTCTCTCTCTGTCTCCCTCTCTCTCTCTCTCTCTCTCTATCTATCTGTCTGTCTGTCTGTCTGTCTGTCTGTCTGTCTGTCTATCTATCTATCTATCTATCTATCTATCTATCTATCTATCTATCTATCTATCTATCTATCTAAAGAAACGATGGACAAAAATGTAGAACAGAGAGAAAAAATAAATCAGTGGGAAATATTGCGCAACACTATTGGTATGATAAATACCGTCTTCTGGCAGTGCCAAGAACAATGGCACCCCGTACTTAAATCCTTTCTTCAACGTTTTCCAGGCTATGTTCTACATGTTTATGATACTCTTAAGTTCACCCTGACAAACAAAAGTCCGTTCTCTGCTGAAAGACCATAGTGTTTGTGAACCTGAAATAACCTATCGGGCGAGGACAACCGTGTACTCGTGTAATAAATCTATACAAATTTTTTATTTTTTTTTTAATATCAATCAATGGACTGTAAATCAATGCACTCGCGCTTTCTTTGACAGACAAATGTCTTACAAACAAGATTAACGGCTAAGCCGACCCAAAATAAGGGCAAACATTCGATTTGATTTTTTGTGAAGAGCGATAAGGACATCGAATTATACATTTAACCATTAATTTTTTCAGTTGGCTAGATCTAAGTCAAGAGCCAAGACTCTCGTTACAAGAACTGTTATTAAAAGAGGGAATACATTTTTGAGGGACATCCTGAAATATCCACACAAGTTAATTTATTATTATTACTATTATTATTATTATTATTCTGTCTTCTTCTTCTTCGATGCCCTTTGCCACATGTTAGGTAAAACCTACATATTAATTAAAAGCCGCGTAAGTCATGAAAATACTCCATTTTGCATCAACCGAGAACGTTATATTATTAAGCATAACTTATACGCCTAATATATCGGCGTTGTACACAGATAAAAAAAAAAAAAAACGGGATCACATAATCGAACTCTGCAGTATATAGCTGACAAGACTCCTGTAAAGCTAGTAATCAAAGAAAGCAACTCTTTGGGGGGGGGGCTGTATATACGATGACAAGCAAGGAGCCTACTATGTTACTGGTATTATAGTTGCGGTATATTATTATTTTTATTTTTTTTTTAAATACCTGTACACTCGACAAGAAATGATAAATCTGTTGAATCAGTCAGATATAAACACAGCATAACCTTATTATCATAACATGGGAATGCCTTGTCCTGCGTCAGTCTATATCAGTCAGAGACATAAAATGGATATCTGTCTGGTTCTGGAATGTTATAATCTTCAAAGAATGTTCTATGCGTGGCCTTCAAACTTCCTAACATTGTCCCCGTTATCCGAGTCTGCTGCGTCAAGGCAGTTGGTGCCATTTTCTTACGATGATTGCAGTCCTCAAGCCAGAAGTGATTAGCTCTAATCCCCACAAACTTCCTAATGAATCAAGACTATCCGTGCTAACCATATTGTATTCGCGAATGTTAAATCGGTTGAATGTCGATGATTTATAACTAGCTCGTGTAAAAAAAAAAAAAAAAACGTTGAAAATGAAGCAAAAATTGGTGAAATTATTGCTAAGCTCTTTTAATGATCTTGGATTCTCACGACGAATTCATTTTGCCTTATTTTTACAACCAGGTTTGTAAATATGTATCTGGAGATCTTAACGTGGAAAAGGTTTACCGGAGATTTGCAGTGTTCCTCACAAAGTTCTTTCGCGAGGGGCAAATAAGAGTAGTAAAATCGCTCGATCTAAAAATATCCGTATCTTTTCATCATTACGTCACAAGAGGCAAGTCCTTTAATTCATTAGCGTCACCTCTTTTTAGGTCCACACAAACACATTCGTTTGAATATCCCATTTTGCTAAGATCAACACGATTTGACATGAAGAATAATACTGTTTGCTATATCATACGAAAAAGCCATTTATAAACCGTTTTTTATGTTACCGTTTTTTATAAGCTTATTTATTTGCTTTTTCACTGTCGTTTTTTCAATAAAGAGAATCCGTTCCAGTGACACCTTCACTGGAGCTGACTGAAATGTCAAGGTCTTGAGTGACATATGCAACATAAGAGCATATTACTAAATTATAACGTTTCGGTTGCATTGTTCAAAAGCCATTCATAAACATTCTTTATCTCAGAAGTTATGAAAACAGTAAAATATTTTTGCAAACAAAAAGTCAGCATTTATGCTGGATACGGACATTTCCAAATCAACAAAACTGCACAAACAATCGTCCATAGGGTATCAGCGCCAAACAGACAGCTGGCAGAATGGTAAAGTCTCTACCTGAATGTTTTTGTAGTTTGTTGCCTGTAAGCAAATAAATGGCATTTCGTAAATTCTGTGACTATATCTCTATCTTCCCATTCCTTCAAAACTCCCCCCCCCCCCGCTCTCTCTTTCAGATTTCACGAGCTTTATTATAAAAACTCACGGAAGTGTATTTGATCACGGAAGAGGTATGTTTAAATGCCTTCGCGCATGTACATCACAGGCATGTCAAAGACATGTACGTCATTGGATAAGGCATACATTTATTGCCAAGTAAATTAGACCCAAGTATATTTCAAAAGAAATACTGACCCAGCTGACACTCACACACAATCACTCATTCACTCACAAAAGCATTATAGGAAAACAAACAAGCCCAACTAGATCTACTTTTTGTATTTATCCGCAAGGAAATACCGTGACCAGTGTTCGACATGCAGGGAAATACAAAGACAGAATATAATATATTAATGAGATATATAATATGAACTTTTACATTCACGGCTCCAGTACATAGACGAACAATGCACAAACAAACATGAACAAATATATAGATGGTTAAATAGACCAAGCCATGCCATGGCCATGAAATGACACGAACGGGCGGTAAAAGGAATTAAGAGGTGTATCACGACAATGGACTTTGTGAGTCAGATTCCATGCCTTCAGATGTTTAAGCAACTGACACAGCTCCTACGGCAAATAGTATGAGGCAATGCCGACTTTCAAACAAACAAGGCACGTTACAGCACCAACACTTCACCTCTGTCTGCAACTGAGCTTTTCATCAAGAGGTTTGGGCTTCCACAAGGAACCAGCCTAAGTTGATTGCATAAATAAAGAGTGGCAACAAGAAACAAAACAAATCATATATATATACAAAGAGAGAGAGAGAGAGAGAGAGAGAGAGAGAACGCCGAAATTGCATAACCAATGTTGTTACAGAAAACCCGAACAAAGAGGCCATTAAGGTCTACACAATAAAAATAAAAAAGTATTTTTCCGAATTTCAGTCACAAATTAGTAAACCATTACCTGTCTCTTTTTTGTGCTGCTTTTTTTTTTCAGAAATAAGCTACACGCTTCTAACTCTGGTGACATGTTAAGGATTGTGCTTCGCGAAGCCTTTGAGATATGCAAGAGGTTATGTATCATCTATATTTAACAAAGTACATTATTTTGTCTCCAGTAGCACATTTTGCCTGCCAAATGACATATTGGATATCCAAAAAATATTGACCTTCGATTATTGCAAGCTCTCCGCTAACTGCATGGCTAAATATTCTTCTTTTCCTTCACCCTGCACTCCTCCTGGGACCATCGGGACGCCTCTTGACAAGTTGGACACTAATCTTCTCCACTCAGAGTCTGGATCTCAGTAGTTGTCCTCTTTGTCCATTCCTGAATATTTTTCGGTCCATATTTTGTTCTGCCCACCACTATTTTTCATCGTCAGGCCAGATAATCATTATAATTTTAGGATTTCATCGGACTGTCAATGGCTACAGGTTACAAAACGATTTTTGCAGTACAGTATCCTGATATATCTTCAGTTGATTCAGACTCACCAGCTGTCTGATGACCTTAGATTATAATCTCCTAGTGCCCACGTAATGCTAATGAGCGTTTAGTTTGTTACCAGTATATGTGGAAAAAATGGCCTTTCATTACAGATTACTTGATTCACCTCACCAGCCGGTTAGGGCTCCAGCTGAGTCCTACGATAAAGAGTATGTATGAATGCTTACGCACATAAAGTAAAGTACTGTTTGAAATCCAACTTTTTTTTTTACCCCTCAGCACTGACAAATGAAAATAGTTGTCATAAATTTCATCTAGCTAGGGATTTATGGTTGTTCGAACAGTCATATTTATGTCAGAAAATGAAATACCCTTTAAGTTGTCATCACATCAGCAATGCAGTACAGAGATTGGGTAGTATTGCAAGTCATTAGGGACTGAATAAGCTGAAGTCTTTCCTTGAATAGAATGATTTGTTCCGACCAAGTGAACAGCTGGAAATCCCCTCTTATTTTCATAGGGGGTTACAAACACTTAAAAAAGTTAAAACTGTTCACTGCCATTGACATGGCAAAAACAACAAAAAATGCACGGTTCCGGTGTTCATCGGATCTCGTGTAGGACCAGTAACAAACATCAATGTTCTATTTTACGGTGTGTGAATGTGTGGAGTCTGTTTGTGTGTGTGTGTGTGTGTGTGCGTGTTTTTTTTTTTTTGTTGTTTTTGTTTTTTGTTTTTGAAAAGCACTTTTATCTTTTCCAGTGCCACCGTTAAATTTTCATCAAGTTTGGTATCCTCATTTCTTTATTGATTTAAGTGTTTATTTTATATTTGTTTATTATTTATCTTATTTTCATTCATTAATGTAGTCATTGATAAATATATGTCTGCATTTATTATTTATTCATTTATTATGCACTAACATGTATTTATTTATTTATTTATTTTTTATTAATTACAGCTGAATAAAAAACAAAATCCGAGATTTTAAAGGCCACTTATATCTGATATGATCACTAGCAGATAAAATCTTTCAAGCTTTTGATTTTCGGACCTTCGTTACCAGCTATTTTTCTTTTCTTTCTGCAAGTATCTATTTACTGATGTGATTGTTTTATTTTCAACTGAGCTCAGGTGCTGATTTTTTACCCAGAATTTCGACTCTACCAGGATTTAATCAACTGTTCAATTAACCAGCAGGTTCTCAAGGCAGTTCGGAGGAAAACGTGTTAGTCGATAT
>JBCAUA010099593.1:0-10286 GCA_038406235.1 Peronia verruculata
GGAAGTCCCCTCTATTTCTTCTTCTTCTTCTTCTTTATTTCTCTCTCTCTCTCTCTCTCTCCCTCTCTCTTTCCCTCCGACCGTCCGGCCTACTGACCTACCGGCCCACAGACCTACCGGCCCACCGACGCATCGGCCCATCGGGAAACTCCCAAATTCCCGAGTAGCCAGTCTGGTTTTGTTGGAGACGCTCACGATTATTTTCATTTCTAGAGAAACCTATCAGGAGCCTGCCTGTTGGACGTTCAAACTTTTAGCTCTATCAATCTAACAATGGCGTTCACTGTCTATAATCAGGTTTCCTATTAAACGTAGATCAAACTAGATTTGTTAGTTTTTTTGTTTTTTTTTTTTGAAACTCTCTTTCCGAAAAACAAAATGTCAGGCCCCGTCAGGACCCTTCCCCCTGATCTTCTGATAACCAATCCGACGGCCCAACTACAATTATTTTATGAATGAAAGTTAACTTTTGAATTGGTGACAAAATGGTTAAACTGTCGTGCAAAAAAGGCGTTTTTGTCGAAGCTTGTTAGAGTGGGGCATTGATCTGCTCTGCCAATGCTCTGTTCCCACTTCAGACAGCCCCACCCACTTTTTGCCCCCCCCCCTCCCCCCCGGGACGGGCCACTCGGCAGGTCCTCGGTCTTTGGTTCTTCACCACCCGACATCTCCACTCCGACAGTCCCGGAGATTCCTTGGGACCGGACAGGTAGTTGAAAAAGACTAGGTAAGGTTGGACTAAGGAGGAAAATGTTGGTTGAGGTTTTTTTTTAAGACATGTCATGCAATCATTGCTTTTCCGCAGTTCCCCTCATGTCTTACCGCTGGCCTTCTCTGCTTCCTTTATCATTGCTGTAAATCTTCTACATTCTGGTATTTATAAGGAGACAAAGAGACAGACAGTCTGACTGACAACAGCTAGACAGACAGACTAACAGACAGACAGACAGACAGAAAGACAGAATTGGGGGGGGGGAGCGGAGGAGGGCAAGCAGCAAAGCAGTTGTATTTCCATATAGATACGTCTTCCAACCTCCTGATGGAGGTTATCTCGTCCATATAGATAGCTGGATAGACAGACAGACAGACAGAGACAGAGAGACAAACAGACAGACATTACAACCTGATTCTTTACTGCTCTGGTCATGCACATACATTTTTGTTCCATTCTGTCGTTATTCAACAGATGATCACAATAATGAATAAAGACTGACGACAAAAGGAATCTCCCTCAACATCTTCTGCACGTCCGCCTTCTTTCTCTCAACAAAGTCATATTTGAGATACCCATCCAACATTTGATGATAACGGGTGAGAGAAAGGGGGTATTAGAGGTGGTAGGGGAGGACGAGAAGGAGGAAAAGGAGCCGGGGGGGGGGGGCTGATGTTCCAAATGACAATTGTCTTTCCATTAACGTAAGCGAAATTACAATCCCTTGACCCCTAAGAAGGGAAATTGGCTTGGCCATTTCAGACCCCGTCGTCGCAGTGCAGCGCCACTGTACTTCCCCCGATATACATCAGGTATCCGTTTTACAGATGGATGGGCTGAGGAAAATTGATAGAAGAATAATAATGTGCTCAGAGGTAGACAAGAAGATACAAGCTCCCGAATTATAAACAATAATTGGTTCCAATTCAAACAACAAGCAATTTCAAGCAACAAAAATGAGGATATAAAAATGGAGTCAAAATCTGACGTAAATAGTTCATTCATTTCCTTTATCTCAGAATGATATATTTTTCTATGAAAACTAGAAGAGAACCCACGGCCTCCGTGGGAGATTTTTTAAACTTAAAATACATATAGCCCTGCGACTTAAAGTGTATGCCAAAGCGTGCGCACCTCGATGTTGATATTTTAGTTGATTACACTGAATATTACTCAAAGAAAACGTGTTTTTGAACCCGTCATACTTTCGAACGTACAATTTGGATCAAGCAGCCTCGTGAGTTAAGTTTATTATTCAATTATTACCTCATTTTTAGAATAATGTCAAAGACAATATGCTTTTTTGGGGTTAATGTACATAGAAATACGATCCATATGCAGCAATGTTGTGTGCCAAATTTCATATGGTACAGCAGTTTTCGAGTCTATATGCCTATTGTGGGTTTTTCTTGCAATTTTATAATATAGATAAAAAGTCATATAATTGTTCAGGACTTGCCCTTTCTGTGTGTTGTAGCAGGAATATCTTCATGAAATGAAATTCATGCTTTTAGAAGACACAAAATGTGACCTCAAACTAACATTAATTTATTTTGCTATCCCAACAATCCTTCTGTATTTTATATCCCTTGTCGAGTGTACTGAACAAAAAAAAAAAAAACAACACTCAAAATGTGTTAACCATCACCCACATTGACTCAGCGCCCGCATCATGAGATGCCCCATCTCTACATCACCACCATGAATATTTCATGTGCTTTTTTTTTTTTGGTTCATGTATTTTTTAAGAGTTTTGTGTTCATGTATTTTTAACAGTTTTGTGCATCATTGGACTCACTGTCATCCCTATGACATTCCCATCTCTACCTCCCATATCCCTGCTCTTCCTTGCCCCACTCCCAACCACCTAACCTTGATTAACCTCTACATTTAGTACCTGTGTCTCTCGTTTTTTTTTCGTGTTTTTTTTTTTTTCTGCTTTTCCCATTCTTCTCAGATCTTATTACTATATATTTGTCAAAGAGTTGCAGTACATGTCCCAGCTTGACAGTAACTGCTCTTCGTGGAAAAAATATCCTTTTTGTTTAACTTGAAAGAAACTACACATTAGTGAAAATAGCCCTTTTTGGTAATGAAAAGGATTACCCCTCCCGCTCTGAATCTGCTTTTTGGCTATAATCTTTCCATTAATGTACCCAACTCTCTATTCCTATTGTTCCTATATTTGAGATAACCTCCACCAGGAGGTTGAAAGACGTATATAGGATAAATATTCCTATACATGACAATTATCTTTCCATTAATGTACCGAACTCTTTATTCCTATTGTTCCTATATATGACAATTATCTTTCCATTAATATACCGAACTCATTATTCCTATTGCTCCTATATATGACAATTATCTTTCTATGAACATACCGGAACTCTTTATTCCTATTGTTCCTAAATGACAATTATCTTTCCATTAACGTAACCGAACTCTTTACTCCTAGTGTTCCTATATATGAGAATTATCTTTCTATGAACATACCGGAACTCTTTATTCCTAATGTTCCAAATGACAATTGTCTTTCCATTAACGTAACCGAACTCTTTACTCCTAGTGTTCCTATATATGACAATTATCTTTACATTTATGTACCGAACTCTTTATTCCTGTTGTTCCTATTTATAGCAAACGCCTACTTAATTAAAGAATTTTTGAAGATGAAAGACAAATTTCAAAAGAAAAAGAAAAAAGTAACAGCTTATTTCGATAGTTATAACGCATTATTTATACTGTTTTCTTATTTGTAATGTGCAAGCCCCAGAATGACGTAATGATTGTCTTGCTTTTACGAGTAGGTCAATAGGATGGAAATGAAGTTTGAGGTTAGGTTTTTCTTAAGCTTTTCATCATTACACGAGCTACGAGGGCTATCTCAGCTAGAGAGAGAGAGAGAGAGAGAGAGAGAGAGAGAGAGAGAGACAGAGAGATACCGCTGGGCGGCAGTAATGGTTGCCAGCGTACTTTTTCCCCTTTTCCTTTTAATTTTATAAAACCATATAACCCCCCCCCCCCCCCCACCTAAATTTGGATCAACATAAAATATGGCGAAATTATAAAATACGTGGCCCTTATTGTGCACAGATGACAATGACGTCACAGTGTCTGAGATCGTAGGCAGAATGCGTGAAACATTACACAGGAAGGCTGAAAAGTCCACTCACAGCTTCACGAAGAACTTAATATAGTGCCTTCTATTTGGGCCTATTGACTTGGAGTCTATTTGGCCTACTGATGCACCTCCTTGTCTCAAACCGTCTCAAAGATTCCCATGTGTGAGCCAATACAAAATTGTTTCGTCTTTACTATGTAGTGCAAGTTTTCTCTTGCCTATGCTTCCTCATTGCAATGCTAGGCCCAGAGAGACACTCCAATTTAATATTCTGTGTGATTTCTCCCTCTGACTCTGACAAGGAGCTTATGTACATGAGTTCGAAACTTCGGCAATTTCTTGTTCTCCTGTATGTTTATGAACTGTGTTTAACCTGTTTTTAAGTTAGGAGATAAACTGGACGTCTTTTTTCTTGATAACCAAGAGTTTTCTTTAATAGTTTTATGATTATGTAAACAAATTCGTTAACTTCAAAGCAATACTTGGATGAAAAACCCGCATGATAGGTTTTTTTTTTTTTCCACCGATTGTCGCATAGTTAAAAAAAAAAGGGGGGGGGGGAGGGATTACATTTGCACATGTATAGATTTTTTTTCTGACTTAAATATGATATTAATTTATAACTTTTTTTTTCCAGCAATGTTTTAGTTGATTACCGTCGGCAGTCTTTCTCCAAATATTCGACACGTGCTGAAATAAATTTGCCGATTCTAAAACTCGTATCATTTTTGAGGAATTTAGATTAACATGGGTACATCACTTTAATTTAATTTGAGGATATCGGTCTAAGTTCAAGACATTCGTTAAGCTATAGGGCATTTATTGTTTAACTTTACTTGAGAACTAAACTACAAGTTATCATGAAGCTGAAGTGTTTATGTAAAATGAGGGTGACGACGAGGTAAACGTCGATAATCAGTGGTGATGAAGAGAATGAAACTGATAATGGTTATGAACTAAGAAAATTTAATAATCTTTTAGAATTTGAAAAAAAAAAAAAAAACTATTTATAAATAAATTTACCAAAGATTAGGAAAATTCTGAAATTATAGAAAGACAATTTTTGGGTTCCCTTTAATAAACCGTGCAGTTTAAAAGAACATATTTACACACACACAAAAAAAAAGATATTATCGGTTTTTATTGGTTGCAAAATCAAATTTTTAGTAGTGAGAAGAGCGGAAAAAAAAGAAAAAAAAAAAGAAAGAAAGAAAGAAAGAAAAAGGGGGTGGGGTGGGGTGGGGGGGAGAGTAAAATAAAATAACAGCCTGAAATGTGGGCATGGGAAAATAAATAAATCATTTAATGTGGAGAATTTCTCAGCACAAGAATGGAAATAATGAGGGTCATTTTATTTTCAAAACTTCACCGGATCAATCACATTTTTTTGGTTTCCTTTGCTGTTGCGTTGATGATCAATGTTTTTCTGTATTTGTTTTCTTTCGTTTCTTCTTCTTTTCACTTCATTTCTTTTATATCCTGCGGTGTTTCCCTTGGGGTTGTTAAAAATTGCAAACAGAACTCGAAATAAAACGAAACAAAAAACAAACAATTGAAAAAGAATTGAAAGAATCTTTAGAAAATACAACCAAAATACACACACACACACACACAAAAAAAAGGAAAAAATGAAGATATTGAGAAGAAGTAGGAAGAATGTGGGAATGTGAAATTTGGTCACCGTGAAAGAGGAGGAGAATGGGCTATCGTGCGGTTGAGTAAGGGATTGAAGACAGCTGTGGGCCGGGCGGACGCGTTCCCTGGACTGGCCATGCAAGCACTCACGTTCTGGACTGGCAGAGGCCTGCGCCGTTCTCAGATACGTCAACGACCCAAATGTGCAAACCATCACCACATCGCACGGCCATTGATAGCGATAAGGAGACCAGTTCCTTTTTCTTGTTCACTTTTCTATTTTGTATGAGTGAGAATCTTTTTCTTTTTTCATCTCATTCTCATTATTTTTCTTTTTCGTTTTTCTTTCCTTCTTCTTCTTCTTTTTCGTCTTCTTCTTTTTTTTTTCTTCTTGTTCTTCTTCTTCTTCTTCTATTTTTTCTTCTTATTGTTCTCTGTCAGATTATTATTATTATTATTGTTATTATTATGTCAATTGAAAAACCTGCAATTTTCTGTCGTTCTCTGTTTCTTTCTTCTTCTCTCTCTCTCTCTCTCTCTCTCTCTCTCATATACACATACATCCACACACACATCCAGCCACATGTCCAAACACACACACACCACACACACACACACACACACACACACACACACACGAATACGATAAGGTAAATTACACCGGCACATGAGATATCAACCATTTTTTATATATTATTATTATTATTTACTTTTTTGTTCTCTCCTTAATTTGTTCATTTGTTGAAATGCGATTAGCTGATTCCCAGGACACTGTGGTTAAAGAAAACAAAAAAGCATGAAATGGAGAGAAAGGGGGGAATAGAGAAGAAAAAGGTTGTTGCTAAAGAATGAAGAAAAAAGTAAAAAGAGTAATGACATTGAAAGCTAAAAGAGTTAAAGATTAATTCTTTATCTTAGAATAAAATTGAGATGAATATGATGGGACAAGGTTCTAGAGAACTCATCAGTAAGAGAGAGAGAGAAAGAGAGAGAGAGACAGACAGACAGACAGAGATAGACAGATGGTGAGAGAGAGAGGAGAAAAATTTGCAGAGCATTTCAATTTTTCAAAAAGAAAATAAAATGTTTATGAAGGGAATGTAGAAAAAAATAAATTTAAAAAAAACGAACAGGAAGGAAAAGAAGACAAAAAAAAAAAAAAAAAGGACGAGAACATGATAGAGAGAGTGTATGTTTGGGAGAGAAGATGGAAGAGAAAAGAGGACGGGAAAAAACTTGAGGAAAGGAAAATGAAAGAGAGGGAAAGAAAGAGTGAGGAAATGAAGAGGGGAAAAAGACTTTGGTGGAATAGAGAGAGAAAGGGAGAGACTCAAACGAGGAAAACAGAAGATGATGGAGACATACATACAGAGAGAGGGGGGGGGAGGGTGGGAGATGAGAAAAGGATTGAGAAGGAGGAAAACAAAAGGAAAGAGAGCCAGAGTGAAGGGAACAAATAGAAAGACTGAAAAGGGAAAAGAATGAGATACACAGAGAGAGAGAGAGAGAGAGAGAGAGAGAGTTGAAAGAGGCTAACTTCAGAATGTAACAGAAACTTGTAAAGAAAAGACCGAGAATGGGAGAGAGAAGACAAACAGAAAAGAGAAGGAGAGAGAGAGAGAATGAGCTAGTGAAAGTCAGAGAGAGAGAGAGAGGGAGACCTAGGGAGAATCAGAAGTGACGGTTTAAGAAGAGACTGCAGGTTACGAGAAACAGTGAGTTATATTCATCCAAAATTAATCTTTCATTTCTGCATAACAAAACAGCAGAATAGTCAGGAAAAAAAAATATATAAAGATTCACGTCAGTGGAGAGAAAGAAGAAAGGAGAAAAATCGTATAATCACAGGAAGGGAGAGAGAGAGAGAGAGAGAGAGAGACTGTGTGTGTGTGAGAGAGAGAGAGAGAGAGAGAGAGAGGAAAGATAAATAGATTTTTAAAAAGACGGAAGAGAAAGACCACTTCGTTTAGCGCTGGCATAATACTTGTATGAGTTGACCAAAGAAGCGGGTTAATAGTGTGTGAATAGAAAAATAACTTTAACAGGAGACCTTTCCAAACTTGTTCTTAATCATCGTTGGTAAGAAAAAAATTCCTTGACTTCATCTAAAGTTCTAGTGGACTTCATTCAAAACCTCTCTTTCTCTCTTACGTCCAAACACGTTATTTTGACTCTCTCTCTCTCTCTCTTGTTATCTCTGGCCATCCATTTTTTTTCTTTTTTTGCTTTACATTCCTCTTTATTTTTTCTCCCATTTTTCTTTCTATCCAACTTATCCTTCGATCTTGGAATCTTTTTTCCTTCATCAACTCTTTGGTTTTGCTCTCTTTCTCAGCAGCTCTACACCTTTTATTCTCTCCCTTTCGAATTTAGTTACTCTGTATCACTCACTCACTCACTCACTCACTCACTCACTCAATCACTCACTCACTCACTCAATCACTCACTCACTCACTCACTCACTCACTCACTCACTCACTCACTCACTCACTCACACACTCACCCATCCACCCATCGGCCCACCTACACACTTACTCACAGCCCTACTGCTTTCCTATCTGTCTGTCTGTCAGTCTCTTCATCCTCCCATCCATCCGTCCGTCCATTCACCTATCTGTCTGACTGTCTGTCTGTCTCTCTGCTGACCTGTGCTTGACATTCATTTCAATCTACACACTGTCTAACTAAATACACTCCCGACCCCTTGTCAAACTCGATCTTTCGCAGTCTATAATCTATTCCCTTCTCCACTGGAGACATTTTGTGAGCTGGCATCCAATGACGATATCCCTGCAATACTCTGAAGACGAAATGCATGCTATATGTCCGCTGACTCTGGGAGCACAGAACACGGGCGCATGTGGAAATTTGACCACCGCTGGAGAATACGCGTGCATGACGATGATTACATCTTTCCCAGCGGCTGAAATACTAAAGAGACATGAATTCTGAAAAAAAAAAAAAAATCCATATTAAGGAGATGAAAATGAAGATAAAGATGACGCCTCAAAGTCTTGAGATTCGTAGACAGCGGCAGGCGCTGCATAAATGAATGTACTTGAATTTATATCGATTTCTCAAGTTGTAACTGTTTCTTTATTTACGTTTTTCCCTTTTGAAGCTCTCAAGTCTTCCGGTAGCTGTGCTCAGTGAGTCAATGAGAGAGAGAGAGAAAGAAAGAAAGAGAGAGAGAGAGAGAGAGGAACACTGCTTTTTATTGATCTGAGAATGCGTCTTTCTATCATTCCTTATATGCTTTCTATCTCTTTTCTGTCAATCTGTCTACCTTCCCGTTTGTCTATTTACCTATCTGTCCATCCGCCCACTAACACCCATCAATCCTTCCATCCATCCATCCATCCATCCGTCCATCCATCCATCCATCCATCCATCCATCCATCTACCCATCTATTCATCCATCCATTTATCCATCCATAAATTCATCCATCCATCCATTCATCCATCTTTTCATCCATCCATCCATCCATCTATTCATCCATCCATCCATCCATCTATTCATCCATCCATCCATCCATCATCATTAAATGAGACGTTGACCTTCTCGTATTTGTAAAAGCTTGTTTTGTTGCGAACTCTTCATATCTGTTGAAATCCGGACAATTTTGACTGCGGTGGACTTACACATCAACTCATGATTACAGCAAGAAAATAAAAAAAATTATTGTCGTGAATCAACCAGGAATCTCCGCTTCTTTCTCGGTCTCTAAAGTATTCAACTGCACAAATATCAAGGGTCCCATCTGGTAGGGGATTCGGTCATTAGACTTCACTTTTGAATTATTATCTGACAGGCATATAGACACAAGCTGGGTTGGCAACGACTGCATCACCCCGAGTCAGGCCATTGTGGAGAAATTATAAGATCAGGCTGGATTAGCTACAGGATCAGATTCTTACTTGTACCAATACCAAAGACGCTGTACGGATAAGATTAGACACTGGACCTCTTCGTGTTACTAAAGAATGCGTGCACTGCCATTTTGCGCGATTAATTTTGTATCAAGATCTAGCTTAATTTGTGCTCTCCTTCAGCTTTCTGAATCTTTGGGATAACTTTTACAAAATGAGACGAAATGGTTCTTGGATCTTGAAACTGTGAACCAATGCCTGCACACAGCACTATAGATAGTGATTGATATTGTTAGACTGATGAGCATTTGAGCAGCCGCATTGTTTGTTTCCCGGGAAGCTGAGAACGTTTATGAGTGTCTTCTTTGGGTCTGTCGTGGTAATAATAGATTGTAAAGCGATTCGAGTCTGCACTGTACGGGGATAAGTGCTATATAAATGGTCTCTTTTATTGTTAATTCTAGTAACTTAGTCTACTGACAATTCATAATGTTAAGAAACCAAATTATGTGTGCGGAGTTTCTCATCTTCGACCTCTCCTCGCTATTTCCGTTCCGACAGGGTTAATTTTCAGATATTCTTGACTTTTTCCGAGCATACAAATGGATTCTCTGAGACCAGACTTACAAGTTACGATGAGAAGGACTCGCGAAAATAAAAATTGTCTGATTTATGAGCTGAGTTGCTTTCTCTTGTGCGAATCGATATTTAATTCGCCTGCCTGTCTGTCTGTTTGTGTGTGTAAGTATTTATGTGTGTGTGGAATGCGTAATATGACTGTATAATCCATCCATACACCCAGGCAGGCTTTCATCAGGCACACAGACAGTTAGATAGATAGACAGATAGACAGATGGATAGATAGACAGAGAGACAGACAGATAGACAGACAGACAGATAGATAGATAGATAGATAGATAGATAGATAGATAGATAGATAGATAGATA
>JBCAUA010099604.1:0-10286 GCA_038406235.1 Peronia verruculata
TGTATGTATGTATGTATGTATGTATGTATGTATGTATGTATGTATATATGTATGTATGTGTGTATGTATGTATGTATATGATTCCATATTTCTGTCTCTCAGTATGTCACTTTGTCTCTAACTCTGTTCGTCTGTGTGTATATCGGTCTGCCTAACTATCAATCGATCGGTATGACTGCACGACAGGCTGTCTCTCTCAATAGGTCTTTCAACCTACATGTATATCGCATTGCCCTCCTGGTCGGAAAACTACACAGCTGCCTTGTGATTATTAAGTCAAGAGGTTCATGTTCGTCCGAAGTCAAAAGTTTTCGCTCTGAGTAGACAGTGACTGTAAAATACGGCTTGTCTAATCGCTCGATGGCTGCCAATCGATCTAGTTGGAAAGCTTAAAGTTATAATAATATAACGTTAACCCGCTTAACATAATGAAAAAATTTATACCATAAAATAACTCCGAAATAGTAAATTCTGCTGGCAGTAAACAGGATCTGTATAGGTCATTTCCCAAACTTAAAGAGGAACAAAACTGTAGCAGCTAGCTGTAGGCTAAGTCATGATACGGTCATAAAGTTGAGCATAATGAAAATGCGTGGTTTTCAAGAAGATATCAGGTCTATAATGCACATGGCCCATGGATTTATGGATTTGTGTGTGATTCATAACATCAACAACAATGGGAGGTCTCTTTGACCAGACCTTTTACTTTCCTTTGCCACACAGAAAAGGTGTTGAAGATGCATAGTAAATAAATAAATAAATAGATAAATAAATAAAAGACACTTCTGTGTCCTTTGCTTGAAACAGACGTCATGAAAAATTCCATAAAGATTATGGTAAATAAAATGTTTTATTTTTGTTATTGACTTTTTGTTGTTTTTGTTGTTGTTGTCGTTGTTGTTGTGGTCTGTCTTTGGAATGACAAGAAGCGATGATTTCCCCCTCTTTTCACTGCTTGCTCAACAAATCACCGGCTTAATTCTTTGTTGTTCTATGTCAACTTTTCGGCTATGGAGATACATATGTCAAAAGAGAGTGGAATAGTAAATCTACCATAATATAATGTCATTATTTCACCTATCACTTGCCCAGACAGGTAGATTTTGAAAATCATTTCTTGTTATCTCCGGTGTGCAAAAATATACAGAAAACACCAATTTTCTCAAATGCGAAAAGTGGAGATAGAACACCCGAGACCTGAGCTCACGAAGTCTTATTTGGCAAAAGGAAATTACACGGCTGGTCATAGTGACCTCCCAATGAAAAAGAATGCACTAGGATGGGTTGGGATTTGGGGAGGGGGTGGGTGAGGTGGGGTGGAGGGAGTACTGAGATTTAAAAGAAGAATGGATGGGAGGATGGGACAGAGTAGTAGTGTTTGAAAAATGAGTACCGGAGAGCGAGAGAAAAAGGAAAGAGTGAGCGAGGGAAAAAAAAGGAAGGGGGGGGGGGATGATTAATCAAAGCAGCTAGCGGTGCGCAAACCAGAGCTACTTGTGTATGTATTTGGTATGTTGGTCAACATCTGTGTGTTCGGGAGTCGCACGCAGGCTCGAGAGAGAAGAGAGAAAGAGAGAGAGAGAGAGAGAGAGAGAGAGAGAGAGAGAACAAAATGCTTCTTCATATATACACATCCACACACACACATATGCTCTTACTCTTACTCAAGTGGAGACAAACATGGACAGATAGGCAAATACATGAATGCACACACACATAACATCAGACATACACTCCGCCTGTCCCCTTCACAGAGAGAGAGAGAGAGAGAGCACAAAATGCTTCTTCATACACACACATCCACACACACACACACACACACACACACACACACACATATATATATACACAGACACGCTCTTACTCTTATTCAAGTGCAGACAAATGTGAACAGATAGGAAAACAAATGCACTCACTCACACAGACACGTACGCACTCACACACACACACACGCACGCACACACACACACAAACATACACATACTCAGAAACACTCCAACAGCTCACAAGAAAAGCTTGTAGGGGGCAGCAGTGCCCTAGTATCTTGTTCATGTGAAAAATAGTCACCACAGTCTCCTGAATTCTTCCCACTATCACACACCTGCACATACAGTTCATCACCAACACAGAGATCAACAACTTTCTCATTTGCTGCTTGTAGTTTGCACTCGCCCCTGCAATTGCGTCCATTTGTTCCTGTGTAACACACTTGCACCTTTTCTGGTGACTGTCCATCACCAGACTCCTCTGACTGCCTCAGCAGCCACATCACCCCTAGTCCTATTTCCTCTCCCTTGACCCGATACGACTGACTGTGTGACAACTTAACTCTGTACCAGCCTGTCACAGGTACCGTATAGGTGCAAGTAGCTGGGTCATAATGACCACCAGGATTGAAGGTCACAGTTGTAAGACAGGTCACCCTCTGCCCTTTAGAAAGGGCCACTGGCTTGCCACTGGCAGGCACACTGGCCGTAAACCCCTGAGATGGAACCTTCGCCAATACTGGTGCTGCTGCTGTGAGGAATATAAAAAACATCAAAGTGATGATAGATAAATTATACTGTCAGATTTTGAAAATATCCTAAACTTTTGTTTCAAATATGATATGGCTGCACACTGGATTGTCTTTATAGTTAGGGTTAGGGCAGGCGTCAGGGTTAACATATTATGTTATAATGTCTGTGTATTGGCTGCCTAAAAAAAAAACAAAAAAGACTAACATCTGCCTTTGTACAAGCCTGTTATGTCATATCTCTGTGCTGTCCTATGTTATACTCCTTCAGTCACTGTATTTGCTTCTTTCTCAGTGTTTTCCTTTCTACTTCAGCTTTTCACATTAATTTCTTTTTTGTTCTCTCTCACTGACGTCTCTCTGTGACTTCATCTCTTTGTTCACTCTCCCTATCTGTCTGTCCTTTAACAAGTTTCTCTCTGTGATCTTTCTCTTTCTCACCTCCCTTTTTTTCTTATCTCATCTATTTTCTGTCTTAAAATCCTTTCTTTCTTATGATAATTTCATTTTGCCTTTATTTATTCCCTTCCATTTTCTTTCAGCCTTTATTCCATTCTCCATTTAATCATGTATTTTTTTACTTCCCTCACATGACATTTCCTATTCCCAAATCTCTTCTTTCTTTCAATTTATGATGTGGTTTATCTTTCTCCTTCTCTCTCCCTCAGCATAATTTAAGTTTGTATTTACCTTTATTTGTTCTCTTCCATCATCTTTTCCCCATTCTCCCTTGTATTAAATATTCTGTTTAACCATGTTTCTATTTCTCTCATATATTTTTCATTTCCAAATCTCTCCTTTATTCCATTTCATGATATGGTTATCTCTCTCTCTCTCTTTCTCTCTCTTGTCTTCAAGTTTATCAAATGGCCCTTTCTCCTCAGTTCCTAGTAATGATTTGCAATCCTCTCTACAAGCAAAACATGGTGACTTTATCTCTTCCTCTCACTCTTCATTTCCTCTGACATTTTTCCATCATACAAATCTTGCTCCTCCCTCTCTGTACCCTTGTGTGCTCTCTACTTTCCTCATAACTTTGTCCTCTTGAATGTTCCGAATCTTCATATGGCAGGAGGTTTGGCTATATATTAGCTAAAATTGCATTGCCAACATAAACAAAACTTCAGCTGAGCTGCATCAAACATTTGTGGGATGATTTGACAAAAACCTACCTAAGGTGAAGGACCTCGATTTTGAGTTTTTTGCACATTCTTAATCAGCAATGAATTCTGAGCATGTTGGTCTTTATCTGAAGTCAATATCTTAATTCCAGCTGAAGTTCTGGCGCTTTTAAAGTATGGCATTTCACAGGATACTATTGTGACTTTTGACCTGTTTTGAGTGATTACTGACAACCTTAGGTAGGTTTTTGTCAAATCATCCCACATTTACTAATCTACCCTCTACTCCCTGTCTCATATTGTTGTTAAACAAATAAAGCACACATTCAATTACCCATGATCCATGACTTGGTCACAATACAGAATGTTTGACAATGTTTAATAGACAAAGCCTCATCTGTCTTCCACATAAAAACTGACCATGTTGAATTAATGAATACAGGTCACTACCACATTATCACAGAGATTCTGAATTAATCTATTCTGTGTTCCTTCCAATGCTACCTTTCCATCTACTGTTCTCTCCATCCTTTCAAGTCCTTTTCTCTTCTTTTTTTTCTCTTCTGTCCATCCTATCACCCTGTCCTGCAGATTTATTATGATGACAATGTAATTCTCTCCTGTCAGTTTTTCTTTGCCTGTAGTCAGTCATCATGTATTTCCTCAATCTCAGTTTTTGCCTGGCCTTTCAAATTAATGTAACCATAAACTTTCTCAAATCATCTCCCATTTCTTGTCATCATTATGTATTGTGTATCTTATTTAACATTATACTGACAATGACTCATGTCAAGGTTTCAGAAGAACTTACCTGTTTTGCTTCCTTCAGCAGATGTTGGTATTTTATCCACACCTATTTTTTTCATCTGTGGATAATGGAGAAAAGAAATTGTTATTCACAAATGGATGTAGGCTTGACAAACAAGACAATGCAAAATGGACACAAGTCTTCCTCAAAGAGCTAACTTTGTCCTCAAGAAACAGTATCCTTCAACTTCACTGACCTGGGATGTATTGAGCATTTTAAAAAATAAGCAAAATTCTCACTTCCTATGTAAGTGAATAATTGTGATGAGGTCTACAAGAGTATCCAGGAAGCTATGAGGTAATGTGACAATCTCCTTACACGGCCTATTCAAGACTATGTGAGAGTGTAGCACTGAGTTTATTGTAGGCACTGACCATCGGCCTGTAATAAATCATGGGGTCAGCGGGGTCAGCACGTGCCTCGCAGGGGATTTCCCAACCAGGAGTGACTGTGTGTGTGATAAGAAAAATTGCATAACTTTATGGCCCATTCCTGGTGTTTGTATATGAATAAAGATAGTGAAACTCTACTACAACTTCAGTCAACTTCTTGACGGCATTGTGTGAAAATCTTATTACTGTACTAGCATTCTGAGCTCCGTAGGAAGAGCCTAAAATCAGCGTATTATTTTAACTTAAGTGATTCATGTGCATACATAAAAAAAATAATTTAGACAAAACAAAGCAATGAATAGGGGCGATTATTCTTGCATTCTTTAGTCAAATAGTTGATAATAGCATTGTGAAAGTTTGAAGTGGTTCTATGAAGTTTTGCCAGAGATATTACGATCTCACTGTGATAGACCCTGGCATTTGACTTTCTTGCTGCCATTTACTATGTATTTATAGTGATTCAGCTACAGTTTTTTAGGTGATGGGTATGTCTATTTTATATAACATACCATATTATAAAGATGAAAACATACAAAACGCACGTGCACACAAACCAGAATGTTTTATATCAACACTAATAAATAATTCGCGCTAATATAGATCAATCCTATCTAAGACTATATAATGATGGATCACAGGCGTGAAAGAAAATATGACTGTGAGGAAGAACTGTGCTGTGCTTCTGGTGATAGATCACAGAATTTTAAAAGAAGAACAAAATATTTGATTGCTATGCCTCTAAAACTGACATCAGCCTCCATTTCGGTATTATCGTCCACAAAGATATAGCGGGTACACATTCTCAATACATGTGCTTAAAATGTTACATGCGCAGTGAATAACAAATGAAAACTGCAAACAAACTGTTATGGCAGTATAGAAACTGACCACCTAAATATTTTTCATCATCCTTATATGTATCTGTAAAAATATAGCTTTATCATCACTGCATTTTTCAAATTCTAGTAATTTGGATTTTAATTATCAATCTGTGCATTTAAAAAAAATCCGTGCATACCTGGACATGCCAGTTATGGACACAAGTCGTCATATAAATGAAATAGTTCCAGATAGTTGAGAATACTTCTAAAACAAAAGGAATACTGTTGATCAACACTCGGAAATGCTTTGGGAAAGAGATGACAAACTTTACACCTTCATTGAACCAAATAAAACTGAAGTATGCCATTTATATATGTGTGTGCTATATTCATAATAAAAATGAAAGGAAATCTATTGTGTGGTTTTATTTTTATGAATTTCCTAAAAATGTTACTCTTTCAATGAAAATTTTTTGAAAATGTTAGGTCTCTTTCACCTCAAATTACATGTCATATTTTTCTCTTAATCAAAACAAAAATTATATGTTCGGAAAATATATGCAAAACTGAAGCTGACTGCAATATTTTTGATCCAGTGGATGCATAAATATACCAGAAATATAGCAATAATACAATGTTATGCTATATTTTTGACCCACGGTAAGATTTCTGCCGGACACACAGGTAACATGACCAATTGTTGACCCAGGTCAGCACACCGTCAAGAGGCAATTGACTAAGTGCGCCGCTCTCCAGACGCCGTGCTCAATATAATGAAGAAATGATAATTGAGTTGGTATAGTCCTAGGTCATAACTGCCAGGCATTGCAAAAATGTCCTACAAGGCACAGATGGGGGTAGCTCAGGTGAAAGACACAAAGAAAGAGAAAAGAAGACAACATTAACAAATGGCGAGGAATTGGATCTGCTGAATCCAACTGATCAGTGAAGAATAGAGAGGGTTGTAGAGGGTTAATTACATACATTACGCTTTATATATTATGTCTTTCAACCTCCTGATGGAGGTCATCTCAACAGTTCTTTGATTGAAAAAAATAAATAAAAATTTCTTTTAAAAAATCTTGTCTTCACCTTTGAAAAAAGAAAAAAAAAACTGCCAGTAATAATACATACTGTCTCTAAAAATCCTGACTTCATTTTTTGAAGAAAAAAAAAAAAAAAGGGTGTTAAAAGGTCCTTCCACACGAGGGTCTGAGGGCGTTACTGCGTTGTTTTAGTCTCCCTTACTATTTTTGCTTGGTATGTACAGGTCCTTATTGTCCCTATCCTCTACTCTACATTTCCCTGCTCTATCTACACAGGGATGAGCCCTTCGGCCTTTATTTCTTATTTCTCTAGTTTGCTTACTTCACGACATTCAATTGACAATATTTATTTGGACAACGTTTATTATACTAACATTATGTACATATTGGGGAATCCCTAGGTTGAATTTGGGTATAAGGGTTCAAAGAAGGTTAGTAGCCTAATACTTGAAGGTGTTCTCTTGGACAGCAGCAGTGATCTAGGAATGGGTTACGGTGAATTGTAAATCAAAGTGTGTTTGTGAAAATGTTATTTAAAAGCCCCCCCCCCAATGCTACAAATGTATGTTATTTTAAATAATTATTATATCCAATTTGTCTGTCCCAGACTCCAGCATGTATTGTCTATGTATATTTTCTTTTTATTATTCCCCTGAGCCTGCAAGTGCGTAAGTATAAACATGGTTGGGCATGGAACATCCTGTAAGGCCCAACAATTTGCCCAGTGATTGTTTCGAATTAATGTGAGTGCCTGTGCCATGAAGTATCTGGCGGTGGTGAAGAAAGCCATTCTCCTCCCACCACTCCCTGCGTGGACAGGCAAATACCATTTATATGATCATTTTTTTTTTTTTTTTTTTTTGACTATTTTACTTTAGATTACTTTTATAACCATGCTCTCGTCTAGGGTAAGGCAGATAAAAACAAATTATTGATATGTAAATACAACACTGGTCTTAAGTGTTCTTTTTTTTTTACATATTTGGCTACCCTTTCACTGTATTCCTAAAGGACTTGTGGACGGGTGGTTTTCTGCCAACATGTGGAGATGCTAACAATCTATGCCGTGGCCCGACATGTGGACAAAAACAGAATCTACTAAAACTAGACTGAAGAAAAATAATTTCAAAAAGTTGGAGACTACGTACAGCTGCACTAGCATTCTCCTTTCCCTTCTCTAGCTGGCTTAGTCGATCATCAAACTGGCCTTGTCTGACCTCCAAAGTTTTCATCTTTTCATCCATCTGCCCCACTGTTTCATCTGTTGAACACAGTTTGCTGTAGATGGTCTCCCCTTTATGCTCAAGAGCATCTATCCTAGTCTGTAGCTCATCTAATAAGAAGAAAAAAAGTCACTCATGACAAACCATTGTGTATAATTAGATGGTTATAATTTGATATATAATTAGTACAAATCATTGTATATAATTAGTAGGAAACTTTTAGTGTCTTTGGCCATGTTTGGCCATGCAACATCTTTCTCAGGTGACATTAACAAAACATCTTGCTGGAACACAGGCTCTATGCTACCTGCCTGACGGATCATTCATTTCTCATCAGTAGCAGAGACATAAATCACGGAGCATGTATCTCCATTAAACAGTATCAGCATCACATCAGAGATGTCAAACTGTTGTCACAAAAAAGTCGGAAATTTTTCTTTGACCCCCCCCCCCCAGTCATGGGGCTGCCCAGTTACGTAAGACACTAAAAAATTGAAGGTTTTCATACTAGTTTTCACTGTTTTGAGAGAAGTTTGCAACTTTTCACAAGATCTTTGGATGGGACTATAAAATTATGTAACATGTGGAAATTTCAAGAACTAAAAAGATCCCACAGGCAGTGCCGTCATTATAATCAACATGCGCAATTAGATCTAGATCTAGACCTAGACTCTCATTTCCTAGATCTAGAATCTTTATATCTAGACCGCGAATAGCTGGCCTCTTACACTAGGTTTTCCAAGATCATGGACGCATTATTCAATGTTGTTGTCAGTACTCTAAAGTGCTAATTTTCTATCAACAACTCTCGCCCGACTGCATGTTGTCGGATGTGAGAAAATACGTGCTACGAACTTCGATTTCGATCTCCAAACAGTCGCCTGACAGTCCGACTATCGACTATCCTCCGCGGTACGAGGATAACTCATTCGTACTTCCGGTTTTCATTGTCATCATACGAAATTTGTATCGCAAATTATTATAAAACCGCGATTGTCTCGTGATTCAGTAAATGTCGGCAGTTGATTGGCCAAAAGTAGGAAAGTCGGCAACGACCCAAAAAACTAAAGTCGGAAGTTTGACATCCCTGATCTCATGCATCAGTACATGCATATATTTTACAGCCAAGTTTCAGTTGTGGCTACTTGCAGACATTTTTCATTTCATACAACACTCCGGGATGTCTTTGTTTGCAGCAGCTCAGGTACAACATTGTGAAACACTGTGTGCCATGTGATGATAAATCAGATCTCAGCATGTGCATGGACTGCACAGTATCAGCTATCACTGATATCAATGGACAACAAAGCCAACTAATTTATTTTCTGCGGACTCTCTCTCTCTCCCTACCTAGTCCTTCTTTTTCTCTCTCCCTCTGCATTCCTGCTCAGATTGTAGAACAATTATTTGAGAGAAGCAGTTTAAGTTGCATTTCAATATGTCTTTCAGCCACCTGTAGACAGACGTCTTGGACTGTATCAAACAGCTGGTCAGTTCTTGTTTGTTATTTATCACTTAATCATTTATTGTAGAACACCAGGTGTTTGCATTATGTATGTGTATGAAAATATAATAATAATAATAATAGACAGTATTTATATAGCGCTCATCCCTGTAATTATACGCTCTATGCGCTTTACAATCTATTATCGTTATTTATATTAATAAATATATATATTTATAGTTTTTCAACCTGAGAAATGCAAGATTAGCAACAGATAAATCAGTTTTACTACGACAATAAGTGAACCAGAGTGTCACTTATCTCACCTGAGGATGAACCTGGAAATGGCAGGGTTGGAAGGAGCATGGTTGCTGACTTTGCTTCAGGCTCTGGCGAAGCTATTCAGGGGGGGGGGGGGGGGATGAAATTAGATGGCACAATAAAAAAGAACAAAAACAAAAGAAAACTTGACACAGAAAATGAATGATTGAATAAAACTGGGCATCTCATGTGTTCATTGGGCAATGTTAAATGAAATGTTGCTAAAAGATTGCAGGCCTCAAACAATACAATATCTCACTGCAATTCAATTTCTAACAAAGACATGAAACTGACAATACTTTTTTTTTTCATATGCTATAGTAGACAACTCAATATGGGCTGATCTATAAGCCAGTCAATATCTTATCACACCCTGGTCTTTAGTGTTCACCAATTTTTTTTTTTTTTACCCCAGCACAGAATTTTTATTCATCACAATGATCATATGATAGCCACTAAGACACAACTCACGGCTGTTCACCACCGTTTCTTTAGTTTCTTGCCGACCCACCGGCTCAACCGAGGTCAAAAGGTCAGTCACGCCCCGGTGCCCGCGCGGGCTATAGCAAACGCACGCGGTAAAATATTTCATTAT
>JBCAUA010099615.1:0-10286 GCA_038406235.1 Peronia verruculata
GGGTCCCAGCAGGTTAAGCCAACGGGGTTGTTCTAGGCTATTATTTGTAATTTATTTGGTATACTGAATAGGCCGCCCGGGTCCACCTATCCACTTCCTTTCTTGAATCTTCAACTGAATCATTTGAGGACGGTAATAGAGGCCTGCCCTGTTGTTTAGGGAATGTAAAATCATCATGAGTATGGCAAAAACACACCGAGAACTGTCACTGATATCCGGATTGTGTGCATTAACACATAAAAGAGCAAAAACATCAACAATGTGTTTTATTAACTCTGTTTCATTGAAATAACAACATAATTGTCTAGAGCTGCTCATTTTGTTTTGTTATAGAGGCAGGGGCTAGCTCCGGTTGCAAGTAATATAACATACGTGTAGATAGTTGTTTTTTTTTAAAATCCGGACTGAATCAAGTGTTGATGTTTAAGAAACCATAAATGGGTGTGTGGGGGGACAGGAACAGTGGGGTGGGGAATAGTTTTCTTTACTGTTCACGTCAACAAAATCAAAAGGCAACAATTTGTCACTCCAGATACAGCCAGGTTTGCCATGGCAAAGCTGAATGGTTTGAAAATAAAGAGATGGTGTCAATAATGATAGTTTCAGCAAACTTAGTTCGGTTACGTCATGGGTGCCAATTCCTCCTGTAATCTCAGCTGATCTTTTCCTATTGGTCTCCCAAAATACCTCACAGAAAAGGAAAGGGTAATCCCTGCTATTTCAAGGTTTCTGGTACAGTCTGCCTTGAATGATTAAAGTCGAACTCAGTAATCAAAGGCCAAGTCTTTAGCTGAGAAATTGAAAGAGTTTAGAGCTAGTCAGTCAGTCAGTCAATCAGTCAGTTGGTCAATCAGTCAGTCCAGTAGGTCATTCAGTCAGTCAATCAGTCAGTCAGTCAGTCAGTCAGTCAGGTCAGTCAGTCAGTCAATCAGTCAATCAGTCAGTCAGTCAGTCAGTTGGTCAGTCAGTCGGTCAGTCAGTCACTTGCTTAGTAAGTCAGTCGTCAATCTGTCAGGCGTCATCAGGCAGTCATTCAAATAACCAGTCAGTCTTTTAGTCATTCGGCCAGTCTGTTAGTTAGCTTGTTACTTTAAGTCGATCAGTTAAACACTCAATTAATCAGTGAGTATTTTAATAAGTCATTACGCATTTAATCAATCAATGAGTGACTGGATCAGTCAATCAGTCAGGCCAATAGGCAGTCGGTCAAGCATATTTCATTCATTCATTCATTCATTCATTCATTCTTTCTTCCATTCACCCATTCATCAATCAATTTATTCACTTATTCATTCATTCATTATTTCACTCATTCATTAATTCAAACACTCTTTCATTCAGTCAATCAGTCAACCACTTAGTTAGGCAGATGGTCAGTCCGGAACGGGGTTTCTCAGGCCTGTTACTGTCAAACGCTGATTATCTAACAGACAATGGCTGTGAGATTGCAGACTGACAGGTACATGCAAAGGACTCAGTTACGGTATAGTTTTACCCTTTTGTCCCTGCCATTGGCTTATCTGGAAAAGATCTGTATGCCAGCTCTCGGCCTCATCATAATATAGTGTTCTTTTGCCCACTGCACAGAGTGAATTTCACGAGTATCCAGCCGACGAAAAGACAGGTCTTACATACTTTTATGACATGTCTTCTCTCTGAAAACTCGGCTTTAAGAAAGATCATGACTTAATATTGAGACCTCACTGGTCCAGACATAGTGAACAAACTACAAGTTGTAAAGAAGAAAGCGGTGTAAGAAATTTGGTATTTGCAGACAATTTTTGTTTGAGCAGGACAGGTGAAGAAATGATCAAACTATAATGAAAGACAAAATCAAAGGCAAAAACAAAAAACACAACAAAATATAATAGACATGTTGTCAAGGTTTTGAGGAGAACTGGGCTAGTGAATCCTTCTGAACTAACCTACATCGACAGTTTGCTTGAAAGCTCTATTGATTCCAATATCTGAGAAAAATCAAGATTTAGTTCTAGAACGTCTAGCCCAAGACAGCGAAAAAGGCACAGTTTTTAAATAATGAATTAATGCAGTTAGGTGTATCTAATTACTTTACAGCATCGCTTAAATGAATGACAGATATGGACAATGTTGTTGAACAGTAGGGAAATAGGTGAGCTGTGATAAAGACAGCCTTTTATCAAAGTCCTATAGAAAAGATCGGTGGTCAGAGGGTTAAAAAAAGCTGAAGACGGGAGGGACGATCTCTACAACTGGATGAGGACTTGAAAAACCATAATGAGACAGTCATCGCGTCAGAAGTTGGCTTTCCCACGATGATAATTTTTTCTCATGGAGAGACTAAACAAACTACAAAGTTTCGTAAAATATCCACCCATGATTCTACAATATTGTGAGACCTCGCTCGGCCGATAGTGGAGTAGATACCACGCCAGTTGTAAATCAGAATCAATTTTCATTTTAGGGGTTACGTTAAGGTTAGGTTTAGGTAACCATGGCAATGACATGGACTTAGAAGTCTTGCCAAAATTTCAAAGTTACACGAACTTAAGTCTGGCCAGCAACTGCTCCCCAAGGAATAGGAAGCAAAAATATACGCTGATTTAAGTCGGGTGAGGAACTGAATTTACTTGTCTGTCTTAACTGTATAATGAGATTTTAACTAGAAGTCCAGCTGCAGTTTATGGGACATGTTGCTATTGTTACAGTGGATGCCATTTACAAGGATGACAATCCAAGGTTGAAAATTTGAAAACAGAATAGAATATGTATACATCTGAGATAACACATGATATGCTTAAATGATAAATTGTTTGAGATGCATCTTTCTGGTTAAAAAGAAAAGGAATATATATAAGGATTGCGTGGACTGTTGAGTGTGTAAGGCTATTTCATGCCTTATGTCCACCACAGAAATCCCTTACTTCGAAAAGCGAACCAATCAAGAAGTTTTATTGGTACATCCCACTACGATGATGTTATCTCATATTGTTGTACTCTTATAATGATTTGTATGAAAGTAGATGGCTGATAATGCTAGATTAAAGAGAAATGACACTCCCCCCTTTTTACGACATATCTGTCCACACACTGCTACTGCAAAGCTACAGATTCTGTCAACGGTTGCGTAGCGTTGCCTCAATGATTACTACAGGTAATGTTCTCGAAAGGTCATTGGCCCATGCTTAATGTCACTCTGCAATCGCTGAAGTCATTTCTTTGCTGTTTTGAAATATAGCTGGCTATAATAACCATTATGCAAATAATCTAATTTAGCACTCGTTATTCTGTTTCATAACTTTAATGCTGCTTTTCAGTCGAAAGATAGTTTTAACTTTGGTAAAAAGTGTTTTGTCTATTTTCTTAAAACAGAAAAAAAACCGAGCTGGGCCATTGTGGTCTGATCCTGGAAGATAAATATTGTATGTTACATATGAGAGCGCTATAATCGTTCTCAACAAAACTCTGAAAACTCCTTGTAAATACAGAAGAGTTGTCAGCAAGACTTCCAACGGACGTGTATTCAGTGGATACGCTCCAGTGGGTGACTGACTTATTTTTCTCTCCTTTCTACACACGGCCCCAGTCTTGAAAGACAGACAGAGAAGAGTCCCTGACATGTTTTATGTTCGTTAAGTTTTTCTGTTATGACACAGTTTCTCTTATGGTTCATTGAATGCATTTTAGTCTGTCATTTGCGTGTCTAGGTTGCTTCTGTGTAGGTGGGGATATATTGGCGTGTACACCCATTTCGCAACTCGTTGTACGAGGTGTCTTCCCCTCCTCCTCCCACATCCAAACACACACTCACACACACATGCAGACACACAGACTCAGACAGAGTCACATTTCAGAAATGGGGTTTCAAAAGAAGATGACTGTTTCTAGTGGAAAAAATGCCCTACTCTTGAGCTGTCATAAATCTTTCAACCTGATCTTAAACTCTCACTTTAATTCAAACCATTAACAAACTCATTAATGCTGAGTTTAAATTGCTAAATTTAAAAAATCCATCCATTAAATAGATACCCTTACACATATATGGGTGCAGTAGAAGACTACCCATAGCCTTCACGGAAGATTTTTTAGTTACAGGTGAAACCGACATTGCCCTGCGACTCAAAGTGAATGGCAAGCGTGTGCACCTCGATGTTAGCATTTTGGATGACAAACTGAATGTTATTCAAAGAAAATGTGTTTGGAGTTTTGAACACCTCATTCTATCTAACGTACAATTCGTATTTATCCAAAGCGGATACAATGAAAACAAACTTCTCATGCTCAGGCACCACTTTGTGTGGTCGGGCCGGACCACCTCTCTCTCTCTCTCTCTTTCTCTAACCTCTTTGAATCAAACACTCTCGGATCTTCATGCAACAGTATTGTGTGCCAAATTGCATAATAATATGGATGCATACAGTAGTTTTCCAGTCCATAAGCCTTTTGCGGATTTTGTTGCAGATTTACAGTAATAATAGTATATTATGGGTTTTGTTGCAAATTTATAGTATAGATATAAAAAAGGCTTCCAATAATTTTTAATGGTTCTTTGGAAATTCACACATACAAAATGTTACAGGCAAAGCGATAATATAAAATCTCAGATGTCATAAAACAGAAGCCAGGTAAAATTATAACCTATCTGACATTCCTTAGGATTTAAATAATATAACAACATAAGAGGAGCTTGGTCTGTAAAGGGAGACCCGCAAGGACAAAAATAAACAAGAGAAAAGAAGACAGAGAATGCTGAGAGCCTACGCAAACTTCACAGTGGTTGGAAATAGGCTGGGGCTGTGGGGAACCTCACGGACATGTAGGCGTGCCCCAGTCAATGATGAGAGGGAGTAATTTGTGGCCACAGTTTAATAGTTCGTATTCGACTAAGCAAAAACCTGTAAATCCCTGTTAGATGTTTGTACCCCCTCCTAAAAATAGAACACACACTGATGTATTTTTACCGCTCCATCTTGAGATCGAGAACAACTAACTAGGCCTGTCCCATGCATTTTTTTTTGAGTGTTTTTCTATGTCAGTGTTAGCAGAGTCTCTGATGGTTGTGAACAGTTTAGAGTGTTTCTACTCCCCTCCCTTCCCCGCCTTACTAATCTTAAACAGGTATTTTCAGCCGTTCCAACAAATCCGTTTTTTCATCAGCTAATCAAATATAGAATCTGACTTTCCATAATGTTACAAAGATAATGTACGCTGTTCTCATTGCAAACAAAACTACATTTTCATCAATATCTTCGCGTGAAAGGGCGCAAACTTAATCTTAACTCTGTTATACACAGAGTTTTCACCGAATAGATCTAAGTGTTTGTCAACTACACATTTTAGAAATGGAAATGGAATAGCTGCCAGCGGAGATAGAGTGGAAGGAGGTTGGAGTGGGGAGGGCGAAATGGAGGAAGGGTTAAGGGGGGGGGGGGGGGATGAGGGCAATTAAGAGCTGAATACGAAAAATATTAAAAAATTGGTTGGCCCTAGAGGGCTATTCTCAGTCGTTTTAATTAGTTGGGTGCAATCAGTCAGTACCTTGTAAATGGTAACATTTGGCAAGATTTTAATTTTTTTTGTTACCTGTTGTTTTTCGAACAGTCTGGTGAAAGAATAATAACCATCTTTATCTGAAGTCTTACCACCTGTTACCCTCTGAAAGTGTTTGATACAACAAGATAAAAGTGTTGTCAAAAGATGTTAAGTAAATAGTTCACACCCTCAATGGAAGGATCAGATCAGTGCATATATTTGTATGTCACGCCATTACCTCCTTCCCTCCCCCCAATTCCTTCCTCCACCCCCCCCAACCCCCGCCCCCCCTCCCCCGCCTCAAGCCTCTTCCAATCTATATATTTCAAGTGTTATTTACAGGCTCCATAAGCAGCAGCTGGGCCGTAGAAACGAGCGCAATAATAATAATAATAAATAATGAGAATAATAATAACGGTAATAATATTAATATTAAAATAAAAAAGCAAAACAAACAAACAAAAAGCAATCCGGATAGGGCAAAGGTTATATTAAGCAGGTGGAGAGAACAGAGCTTCAGTGGGCCATCCACCTAGCCATCTATAAATGACAAAGAAGCTTAACTGGACCAAGCTCTCTGACCGGACATGGCTTCCCTGACCTACTTTCTGCTATTACGGCCTGACCAGAGCTTACATAGCAGAACAACTCGTAATCCCTAAATCACTAGGTCCTTGACTCCTGGTATGGAGATCTTACAACTGCCCCACTCTCTTTCTTCTATGGCAACAATAGCCTAGTATTTTCACGGTTTGCTAGATGACCGATGAGAACATGACCTTGTCATTCTTCTCTTTGCCCTCTTATCTCTCCGAAAACTAATCCTTGGATGTTATGGGGGTTTGAATTATCTTCTATCTAACAACCTTTTTTTTTTTTGTTTTTTTTTTTTCAGTGGCAACAAAGGTTCAATATGTGGAACGCCCGAAGTAGTACGGACTTAGTCTTGATAATACTTAATAGTGCAGCCTCTGCTGTCCAATATTTAATGATAGCCGTTACACCAGGAAGTTACGAGGATCTAAAAGAGTTTTATATTATGTAATATCTTCGGTATGGTAACTCATTAAAATTTACAAGAAAGGTTCTTGTATGTAAATAAGGTGCTGTGCCAGAATATTTGTAAGGCCTTAGCCTTGCTTATGTTTAGTGTTATAGGCCCTACAATCCAATGAACAATACTTTCCAATATGTCAAGAGGTGAGATATACTTTTTCCATGGAATATCATAACTAACTCGTCTTGTTTTATTAATATATCTATGACTTCTCTGAATCCAACAACTTCAGTTTCTCTATGCAGTAACAACAGAGACCTTTGTACATGTGTGGGATAGCAGAACTGTAGTAGGCCTAGGAACTTAGCCTTGGCTGAGCTTAATCTACCATAGCACCGCGGTCCATGACTGCTGACGCAGAGCATTGGTCGTACTCTTCGGCTCATTCAAACAGCTGCATTCTAGACATTCTTCTAATACTTGTTATATGATGACTTGGTGCGGACATGCTCACGTACGTGTTCCTGTGTCCCTCTTCTCCTTTAGCTATTACAACCTTGACTGCTTGTCCGTCTACCTACAGACAGCAAAAATTCGACTCTTCGGTTCGAGATAAGTATATGAGCGATGGTTTCCATAGGTACTATACGGCAGATCTTGTCTTTCTAAATCTTTACAGTTGAGGAATATGAATGGCACTTTGATATCACAAATCGTTATAAATATTTACACTTGAAGAATACCAAGAATACGCTTCCACAGAAATTACAGATCAGATCACATCGTTCCAATCTTTACACAGAAAGTGTGTGATTGTTGACCTATGCTTACGTTTGCACAGGTTCATTGCGATTGTCCATAATACCTTCAAGAGCCGAGGCAAAATGTTTGCTGACTGCCTGGAGGTCACTGATCGAACGACAAAGGAGAATACATGATGTTTTGACACCCCGGGGGTGAACACTTTCTCCAGAGGGACTCTAAGTTCACTGACCTTTCATTTCAAGTTAACTATGAACAAAATAATGTTAGAAAGCATGCCCTCTTGTGGCATCCTAAAATACAACATTGTAGTACCTACAATGTATCAGTTTCAATAACTATTATGACAGCAACAACAGCAACTACCACAATAATCACAACAAAAGCAATAGAAAAGAAAATTACTTTCTCAAGCATGAGAACTCTCTAGCAAAGTATTCTCAGGATTTGGTGTAGGACAAAACTATTGAGCTCTAGACGTATCGATGATATTATATCGCTGGACTGAGATTATGTCAGAAAAAATGAAATGCGTATGATGTTTAAGATACTCCCGACTAGAATGCCCCAAAGAGACGAGATCCCTTACATTAACTTGATAAAGTTCCGCAAAGCTTCTTTGAATGGCAAACAAAGACTCACACAATCTCTAGACAAAATCTGGCTTAGGGAGTAAAGCAGAGACGCGACATTACTTATATATCCAGTTGGTCTACTGAGTACTGACGTTCTTTCTAAAATTGAGCCTTCCTCTCCCCGCCCCTCACCGCTCCCTTTTCTTCTTTTCTTTTGTATACCAATATCTGAGCTACATATACACGTACAAAAGATCTTACGTGCTCCCTAAGCTACACTTGGTACCTTCTTTTCGTATCTAATCTCCCCACTGTATTGCTATTGTTACACGGCATCCAATGAAATTAAACAATTGTATGAGTAACTCAGGAGGCTTTGAAGTTTTATTTGGTAAGACAAGGCGAGCGAGAATCTAAACATGAAAATTCATATACAATATTTTATACACTTTGTTAGGTACGTCAGAACTTTAGGACTATTGCAGTAGAAGAGATGAAATATATGCGCTATATATAGGCTTCATACCGAACAAGTGCAAGCTCTGTGGCAAAAAAGCACATAACTCAGTTAAACCATGAAAATGAATGCTATTTTAGATGCAGAACGGACAGCATGTTTTAGCCTCTTCACACCAGTGAACTATTTTGGTAACCGTTGCAAATCTAGGCATACGTTTTGTACACACAGCTTGCATGTGAGAAGTTTATCAATAATATTAAAATAACCACGGCCACTTGACCGTAAAAGTTCTGTAAAAGTAAGAACAGAACCTTTTCAAAAGAATCGAGAAAACATTTTTTTTTAGTACTATTTCACAGATCAGAAATAGGAGGAAGGTGGAGGGAAGGAGTTGGGGGGGGGGGGGCATAAAAATACTGTCAATTCACAAGTACGAACTAGATCAGTTATCACGGTTTTGAGAGTGCCTAACAATATATTATGGAAAATCTATCACGCGTCAGCGCTCATTCAGGCCTGAGATCAAGAAGATATACATTATATTGACCCTCCAACAATCTTTTCAGCTATAAAATTGGAGAATGCACACCATAACATAATAATATAATAGTGATATATAATGACAAATATGACAAACACATACTATTAAAAAACATCAGCATCAACACTGCATTAGTATAACGACCTCACCTTTAAAGATGAATAAATTTCGTTGAGTGAAACGTCAAAAGATTTTCAGTCAGCGGGCACACACTACTGTACATACCTCTGCTTAGACTCCCTTTGAAAATAAAGAGGGATCGTATAGCATAAAGAAACAAGAAAGACTTTAGTCAGGCGTGGTCACTTTATTTCGCTCAAGCGTGACCAGCATTGTGTACCTTTCTAACCCCGCCCACCACCATACCAGGGGCAGCTCCAGAATTTCTGGTACCAATGGGTTTCAGTATCTCCCCCCCCCCCTCCCACTCCCTTTCCTGGCCAGGGATTGATTGTTAGTTTTTCCCATTTTTCCCATTCACACGACCTTTCAATATATACGTCACAAAAAAAAAAAAAAAAACTGTAACCGCAGAACAAACAAACAAACAAACGAACAGAAACATTATATAGGCAGAAAACTGACTCTCCTCCACAATTTTACTTGAAAAACTTCTTCCTCTCAATCAAACTAAATAATGGCGATTTATGAGGAAATTAAATGTCTGAGCTGTCTGCATTTCTGTTCTTTCCTCTATTCATTTTTTTTCTTCTGTGTTAACTTCCTCATAATTTGATTGATTCATTCTGTCTGTTTGTCTGCCTGCTAGTTTGTCAGTCAATCTGTCAGTCAGCCAGTCACTCAGTCTGTCTGTGTGACTGCCTATCTGTCTGTCTTTTGGCCAGTCTTTGCTTTTGTGTGTGCGTGTGTGTTTTGTTTATTTGTTTGTCTTTTTGTTTGTTTTTAGTTTCATCTTTCCTGTTCCTTGTTTTTTTTTGTTTTTCTTTCTTATCTTCTTTCATTCTTTATGTTTTTTCCACTCTTCTTTGCCTTCTTCCTCTCATTCTTTCTTTCCTTGCTTTTCATCTCGTTCTTTCTCTCTCTTCTTTTTTTTTTTCATTCTCTCTTTCTTTTGGTCCCTTCCTTCCCCCCCCCCCTCACCGCCCCCGAACCTTATGACCCTCCAGCAGGCAACACCACTGCCAGCAAAGTTGGCCAGGTTTGGCGCTGCCTGGTGGCCACTGAAAGATGTCAAGTGTGAAACAAGAAACAAGGTCAGATGTCGATCACAGAAAGCAGTCAGACCTAGAACTCCACGAGTTCAGGAAGCGGACAAACTATTGCCTGTGCTGACCAAGCAAGAGATACTGTCAAGGCAAATACCTACCAATCAAATGTGTGGACAAAAAAAAACAACAACAACAAAAAAGAAAAGAGGAAATGAGAAGAACCAGTCGGACTGTTCTCTTTCTACCCTGATTACCCACAAGAAACTTGCTT
>JBCAUA010099626.1:0-10286 GCA_038406235.1 Peronia verruculata
AAGGTACAAAAGGTCACTATTACCATTAGGTGGTCTATTCAGCTTCCTATTTGGCACTGCAGATCAGGAAGATTTGGATTCAATTAAAGCCCAAGTCAAAACCATTTATGATAACCAAGTAAATCAAGCTGAAGTACTAAATAACATAGTAACCATCACCAATGTTTCTAGATCCCTCATAAATGAAAATAGGCTACTAATCAATGGCATGATTCAGACTGTAATCACCCTCAATAGCACCCTTAAGGAAATCCAACATGACCTATTCCTTTTGCTAACCACCAGAAAATTTCTTCTCACCCATGCTGAAACCTTAATCCACTCCCATAGGCTTAACATTGCTGTCAATGATCTTGTAAATGATATCAAAGTTGTTGAACAATACATGACCATGTTCAGCTCAGGTGAACTAAACCCTAATCTAATATCCCCTGAAATGCTGTCCAAAGAATTAGTCAACATCCAGAAGCAACTGCCTCCTAGTATTAAATTACCTGAAGCCCCCACCCAAAACATTTGGCACTATTATAATTTTCTCTCAGTCAGTCACACCACCCATGGTAACAAGATAATAGTCCTAATCAAGCTGCCACTAATTGATCATGATTCCTCCTTAGATCTCTATAGGATTTACAACCTGCCAATTTTCAATCCCTCACTAAATAAAGCCCTAACCTACCAACTTGAAGCGAACACCCTTGCAGTCTCTACAGATAGAAATTATGCCACTATCCCCACTGAGTCTGAATTCCTGGAATGCACCCTAGCTAGTGGACACTTTTGTAATCTTAGAAGTGCACTATATCATATGCAATCCTCTAAAATGTGTGTTATTTCTTTGTTCTTGAAAGATGAAATTGCTATTAGTGAAAATTGTGAGATGAAGGTGGTTAATATCACAGGACCCTTAGCTATGTACCTAGATCAAGGTACCTGGGCAATAGCCACCACTAACACTGAACAAATGGAAGTAACTTGTCCTCTTCAGAAGCATGTAATTTCCATTGACCCTCCTCTTAGCATAGTTAATCTCCAACCAGCCTGTAGTGCATTCTCAGCTAAATTTAAATTACCACCTTATTTTAAGAAATTCTCCCAGGGTTTCCCTCTTGCAATTAAAGAAGCAAACCTCCATACACCCACCATCCAACCTCTAGACTTTAGGGCCTGGAAATCCCTAGATGTGTCTAATCTTTCTGAAGTCCAAATCTCTAACCTTAAGCAATTAAAACCTGTAAACAATATTCCTGTCAATATCCTTAAAGCTGAAATAGGAAATTTAAAAGAAATTGATTTGGACAATAATACCAGGGAATGGATCTTTATTGGGGGAGGATCAGGATCTGGGATATTACTATTGGTAATAGTGTGCCTATGTGTATACTGCAACTGTGGTAAACAAATGGGAAAGAAGGCCAGATCTGCCTTGTACAGGCCTGATACTGAACATGAGAATCTAAACATGAAGCATACCAAAGTGGATGCCATAGGTTCTGTTGTGCAAACTGAACTTGGTCAAGAGACTGTTAGAGTCCAAAGTTCAGAAAGACCTTACAAGTCTGTTCAATTTAATGACCAAGTGTATGGACCTGGATCCTTGAGACTCCTTGACCAACTGGAGAAATTTGGCATTGATGTAAATTAGGACATCATAGGACCTCAAGGTCAGGACCCCATGCTCTACCAGGCTCAGCTTCATTCCTCTAATAAATCCATAACTTGGCTCCCACTATTTTGGTATGGATCATGGAATATCAAGCTATGTTGAAATAAAGTGTAAATCTTCATTTGTCAATGTGTAGTTGTGTTTGTGAAATTGAGTTGTGTATTGATTTAATGCCTAGTGTGGCATTAGTGTGAAGTTTTATGCATTGGAAAATATTTGTGAAATGAGTATTTAAAATGTACCATTGAATATTATGTCTGAAATTATTTGTGTATAGAGAATGTCTATTTTTATGCAAATTGTTGTATATAGTATATATTGGTTAAAATTATGTTTGAACATTTTGTCATTTGATTGTGTATATATTTTGTCAAATTTATGTTTAAATTTGGAAGATAATGATAAATTGCGTAAGCTGCATGCCTTAAGCCTTCAGCTGTCTTCTATCTTCCAATCGAGTATCAATCCTCGAAGAACGGGGAGAGTGTAGTATAATGATAAATTAAATTGGTATTACGTTCAAAGCATTCCAAGAGTTTTGGCATTTCTATTGATGCATTGTATCACATTTGAAATGTTGAAACACCTGTGTAAACTTGTTGGAATTATATGTAATTATGTTCTTAAATGTTTGGATAAAGTTTAAAGATGTTGCATTCAACAATAGAGAAGCCAGACATACTGTCTCCCAATGTTATAATTAAGGATTAAAGTACAGACAGTGTGTCTCCACTTGTTGACATAATTAAAGAGACACTGGACAATGGACACTTACTTCAAAGAAAGACAATAGGTGACCAATCAGAACATTGGCCACACCCCTGGCCCAGCCTTGGTCATCTTGAAATACTTTGAATTTGGTCAAACAAAATCAGTAACTGAACAGAGATGGAACTGTAAACAACTAGAAGTACTACACAGTCACTGTACACATTTTGCACTTGGATATATGAACTTTGCACATGGATATTTGCACATATGTTGGACTTTGTACACTTCTTATGGAAATATAAACTTGCACTTGAAACTGTAATATGTTGTTGAGTTTGTATTCAGACAGGAGCCTGAGGACTTAGAATTGCTACCGTGCAGTTCTATTACATCTGGTGCCGTGATCTCTGTCTTGAATGCAGACTAAAATAAAAATTTACTACAAGTCTTCATGTGCAGCAGCAACTCCAGGGACCAGCCAGCAGCCTCCCAGTGGTAGCAGCCTTCCCAGGGGCCAGCCAGCAGCCTCCCAGCAGTAGCAGCCTTCCCAGGGGCCAGTCAGCAGCCTCCCATGTGCAGCAGCACCTCAAGGGACCAGCCAGCAGCCTCCCTGTTCAGACAGCCTTCCCAGGGACCAGCCAGCAGAACCCCAGCAGCAGCAAAAATGGAATGGTTCATGTAACTATGTCTCATGTTATTTGATTTATTTTATTTATTTAGTTTATTTAGTGTATTTGTGTAACCAAATCTGTACTGATTTGGAAGTGTAGGCTTCTTTTTCAGCTATTAGCTTATCATTTCAACTGGAGTAAAGCAGCCACATTACACATTTTTTTTTATTTTCAAAAAAAAAGCCCCTTAGCTTTTGGTATTGGGTAGTGTTGGATGTCTATGACTCTCAGGAATAGTATTAGCTTATATCCCAGATAACTCTTCTAATGTGAGAGTTCAGTAAGATTTTAAAGAGAGTCAAGTTAATTGAGGTTGGTTCTGAATGTTTGCTGGGCCACATAGAAGGGCCGCCTTGTGGGGGAGTGAAAACTCTCTTGCTTGTGGGGTCTGGTAGTGGACTGTCTTACAGGAGGAATTCAATCAGGCAGGGATTTGTTGGATCATTGGTTTTTCTCTTGGTTGCTCTATGAGGATCATATTGTATTGGGATTTGACCCATTGTAAGTCAAATTCATACTAGGTTATATTTCTTTTGAAATACAGTATCATTCTTCTACTATTTTTTTTTAACACTGGGACCTTAGTGGGATAGAATATATTCAACATATTTTAGGTGAAAGACAACATATCTTCAACATATTGTAACTTGTATTGCATACACTTAATGCCCAGGGATATTGTATACTAGTAATTTAGGTATACTATAAAACATTTGAAAGTGAAACATTTGAGTGTAAAATATTTCCAACATAGCATTCACAGATACTACATAGTCACACATTATAGGGTTAAAGGGAAATTCCAAACCTCACTGCAATATGGCTTTCAATAACCAAATTACTGGGCCTCAAGATTACCAGAATTTTTATCACACAAATAAGGATGGGAATATTTGGTTAGGTGGGGATGGGAAACCTATTCCACTTCAAAAGACATTGACAGGTAATACTAACACCATTTCCCCACAAGAGCTTTGGGATTCATTAATAACAAGACACATGACCCACCCACCACATGACCCAAATGTAAAGAAAGTAGCAAGTAGTACAATGACTGACCCAAAGACAGGCCAATTACTAGAGCTACCACTGTCACCCATCAAAGACCCTGGTGACACCTCACAAAAGGAAAAAGAATTGGCAGAAAAGACTTTTAGCACAATGCTAGAAGGAGCCTCAGCTCAAGATGTACACCTGTTAAATGGAAATTTGGCTGAAATGTTCAGAAAATTAAAAGAAGGTACACTAGAACTCCCTGACCCAGAAAATACTGATACTAACACACAACAATTGGAAATGGCCAAAAAGGCTTTAGAACAAGAGTTATTCCAAACCAAACTTGACCTGCAAACACAATCCCACAACTTGAGTAAGAATTTTGATACAAAGTTGCAGGAATGCAAAAACAAACTTGACAAGGCAGAGATGCAAAATCAGTCACTCATCAATCAAATAAAACAACTGCAAGTAGCCCAGGATACCTACAGAACCAAAGCTGGAGAATCTCACCAGCAAGAGTTGGCTAAATTACATTCAGACTATCAGGCTAACAACACTGTATTGAATAACCAAATTGCTCAACTTCAGCAACAACTTCAGACCTTTCACAATAAACCACCACCTCCAAGCTACCCACTTAATCAAACTTTTGATACAACACTCAATACCACCCTCCTACATAACCTTGCCACTTCCCTCAACATGCAAACTAATATAGCAAAACAACAGCTACTAATTCAGGCAAAAGCATATGATGGCAAAGACCCACAAGAAATCTTTGGTTGGTTAGATGAAATAAACAGACTTAGCTCAGAAAATGGGTACACACAGTTGGAAGTAGCAATACACACTTCCAGGGGATCAGTTCACAGATATCTCCAGGAATTGCAAAGTCAAAGGTTGCCTTGGGATAAAATCAAATTGAAACTCAAGGAAAGATATTCTAACTGCAGTAGTTCAGCAGCAGCCCAAAACAAATTGGCACTCCTCAAGCAAAATGGTAGTCCTATGCATGAATATATTTCGAGCTTCACAGACCTTTTGGAACATGCACACAACATGCAACCCTCTGACCCAGCTACAAAACTTTTGGCTACCTTATTTATTGATGGTATAGATGAATCCAACAAATATATTAGAAACAAACTCAGAGAAAAGACAGGAGATAATTTGGGATGGTATTTCTCTGAGGCACAAAGATTGCAACACAAACAAGAAATTAGGGCCATTGATTTCAAACCTGACACAGAGACAACAGACATCAATGCAATTAGATACAATTCAATGACATGCCACAAGTGTAATTCACCTGACCATTTCATCAAAGACTGCCCACACAATAAACCCCAGACTAATTACGGACCTAGGCCTAAGCCCCAGCAGGACAGTCAAATTGACAAGTTAATTGAAACCCTAACAAATCTGACACAAGCCCTCAGCAAAGAACAAACCCCCCACAGTTACAATAGACAGGGTAATTACCAAGGAAATAATAGGCATTCAAATTTTCAAAGCAAACATGCCAACAAGCCATACAAGAGCTACAAAAGCAATCCCCATAGGCAAACAGCCCACACTAATGCCATTGATGAATGTAATCCCTCTGATGTTGAATCAGACCATTGTGAAGATGAAGGGAAGGGGCACCTCCCAGAAACATCTGACACTGAATCAAAAAACTGATTAGCCCCTCTCAATGCAAGCAAATAGATCAATTGGGAGGGTATGAGCTTAACTTCAAAATTGATCCCACTCTTGATGTATTAAATTATAGTAGTAATGGTAGTATGGACAATAGTTCAGATTACACCAACACTAGCATCAAGGAAACCTTTGAACCCTTTGAAGCCATTAATGACAATAAACCCCAAGCCCCCTTTCATCCCTCAGAAACCCAAAACACTGATCTTAAAGAATCCTTCAAAGCCTTAGAAGTAGATCAAACAGAAATTGAAATAGTTGAAATTAGTGGAAATAACCAATGCAGCATTGCAATCAAAATTGGGGATAGAAATTACAAAACTCTTTGGGACACAGGAGCGGGAAAATGTGTAATTTCCAAAGAAAAATATGCCTCCATTCCTGACAAGCTCAAAACTCCACTACATCCCAGTAATATCATCATAAAAGCAGCAGAAGGCTCTATAATCAACAATAGTGGTGAATGTGAAATTACCTTCAAAATTGGACCAGCCACATTCACATTTCCTTTCCTAGTTTCAACTGCTCTCACCCAAGATATAATTTTAGGTTACAATTTTAAGAAATCATTTCACATTGGCACAGATTGGAATAGAAATGATGAAATGTACCTCAAAATGAATGGTCAATTTCTGACCACAACCCTCAGTACCAAAGACATAAATGCACTAGTTCAGTGTGTAGAATCAGTCACAATTCCACCAAGATCTAATGCACAAATCCCATGTAAAGCAAATAGATTGATATACCAAGATCACTTTGAAAGAATTTGCAGATTTGAACCCTCATTCAGACATAATGCTGAAAACAACATTTGCCATACATATGATGGTATAGTAGTTATTGACCAAGAAGTAAAATCATCAGGTATCTTCAGCATTGTAATGACTAACAACTCCCACAAGACCATCAAAATTAATAGAAATACCAGTTTAGGACTACTTAAATCTTGTGACCAAGAAAGTATTTCTACCATCCACACCATAGCCTCCTTTGAAAAGCCCAAGGGGGAAAATAAGCCAAAGAAGGTGGAGAGACCCATGTATGCAATCCCAGTCAGAAACAAGAAGGGAGAAATAGAAATCAATACAGTAATGCCTAAACTTGATCACACCAGGGCTAACATATTTGAAATTGGCCCACAAGAAGATTTTGTCAAGTTTCAAAAACCTAAATTGCAAAATGCACCAGTCTCAGCAAAAGTTCTTGAAGATCTTGAAAATTTGTTAAAAGAAAACAAAGATGCTTTTGCTACAGATGAAACAGAAATAGGGACTACTCCTTTAATTACAATGTCCATTGACACAGGAAACCACCCACCCATTGCTAAGAGACCTTACACACTAGCCTTGAAACATTATGAATGGGCTAGAAAAGAAATTGACAAATTACTACAAGCAGGTGTTATTAGAGAAAGCCATTCAAGTTGGTCTGCACCTGTAGTAATTGTTCCAAAATCAAATGGTGAGAAAAGATTATGTGTTGACTTTAGAGCACTCAATAAAATCACCAGAACTTATATATGGCCCATGCCCAGAGCAGAAGATATTTTTGCTAAATTAGGTAAAGCTCTCTACTTCACCACATTGGATTTGAGAGCAGGATATCACCACATTGCCTTGGACAAAGATTCCATAAAGAAAACAGGTTTCTGTTTCCCTTTTGGCAAGTATGAATATCTAAAAGTTCCCTTTGGTTTGGCACAAGCCCCAGCTTACTTTCAAAATTTGATGAATAAAGTATTGCATGGACTTAACTTTGCATTCTCATATTTGGATGACATTATTATATTCAGTGAAACTCCTGAAGAACATTTGAAACACATTAGGATTGTTCTCAAAAGGCTCCAAGCAGCAAACTTGAAAATGAAGAAGAGCAAGTGTTGCTTCTTTAAAAGGGAATTACATTACCTTGGCCACCTATTAACCACTGAAGGTATCAAACCTCAACCTGAAAAGGTTAAAGCCATTAGTGAACTTAAACCTCCCACCACATCAAAAGGTGTTAGAGAATTTTTGGGTATGGTTGGGTACTACAGGAAGTTCATAAATAGGTTTGCAGATGCAGCCAGACCCTTAACTAAACTGACAAGAAGACATGTTAAGTTCGAATGGACAAAAGAATGCCAAATTGGGTTTGACTATCTTAGAACTGCCCTCATTGAGGATCCCATTCTGAAATACCCTGACCCTAGCAAAAGATATGTAATTTTCACTGATGCTTCAGACCAAGCAGCAGCAGGTGTATTATGCCAAGAATATGTTGACTGTGATGGCAAAGTCACTGAATTTCCCATTGCATATTTATCCACACAATTTACAGATACCCAGTACAAATGGAGCACTGTTGTAAAAGAAGGGTATGCAATCTATTATTGTGTGAAGAAATGGAGACCATATTTAGAGGATGCTCAAATCCTCCTTAAGAGTGATGCAAAGTCACTAGAGAAATTCCTTGAAGGAAGGACAAATAATCTCAAATTGGACAGATGGTCTCTTGAATTACAAGGTAGAAGGATATCTTGTGTGCACATTCCTGGGACTCAGAATAAAGCAGCAGATTGTTTGAGTAGATTGCCCTATGTCACAAAGAAAAGAAATGACAATCCTCTACATGATCAAGATGTTCTTGCTATAAATTGTATAGAAAACATTGAAGATCACACAACTGAATGTAGGCTCTGTGAAGTTGACTTAACAGACACACCAGCCCTACAAAAGGAGGATAAATTCTGCTTAAGGGTATCCAAAGCAATGAGTGATCCCAACAGTAAATTCCCAGGCAAAGAAAGATACAGTTATGACAAGGACTTATTGATCCATACTAACATGGACAATGGTAAAGAATACAAAGCTGTAGTTGTACCAAAGGTCCTAATTCCCACAATCCTAAAAGAAATGCATGATAGATTGGGACATTTTGGGGTTTCCAAAACTTATTCCCTAATCAAAAGATACTACTTTTGGCCTAAAATGATCAAACATATCCAAAGACAAGTAGAAAAATGTTCCCTATGCAGAAGAGAGAAAATGACCACTGATAAGTACCAACTAGAAACCACAGAAATTCCCCATCAAGCTTTTTCCAAAGTGGGCATTGACCTCATTGTGGAACTTGATGTTTCCCACCAAGGAAATAAAAATATTCTTGTGGTAGTTGATCACTTGACTAGTTTCCCAATAGCTATTCCCATACCAAACAAGGAAGCATCAACAGTTGTAGAAGCCTTCCATAAGCATTTTATTTTAGCATATGGTTGCCCTAACATAATATTATCTGACAATGGCAAGGAATTTGCAAATGACACAATGGCTTACTTATGTGACTCCTACAATATCAAGCATAGCTTCACAAGCCCCTACATGCCTCAAGCAAATGGGAAAGTTGAAAATTTCAATAAATTCCTTAAAGCCTCCATCAGGAAGTTGTGTCAAGAAGACCCATTGGCTTGGGACCAAGTATTAGATCAAATAGTTTGGGCTTATAGATGTTGTCCTCACACATCCACAGGGGAGTCCCCATACTTCTTAGTGTACCACAGAGACCCAGTTCTCCCAGTACATAAGCTCATTAAACCAGCAATCCCTTACAGAGGTAATTTTGACATTGCCCATGAAATTCAGCAAGGTCAGATAGCTTTGACCACAGCAGCCAAGAACCTCCATAAGAAGAGGGAAGCACAAAAGAAACCATATGAACATAGACCCTCAGAACATAAATTCAAAGTGGGTGACTTAGTTCTATACAAGAAACACAACAAGGACAAACTTGAACTTAAATGGGAACCAGGCTATAGGATTGTGGACTTACCCACTAAATGGACAGCTAGAATTACTAACAAAGACACTGGGGAGCCCAAAAGATGTAATGTCAGAGACCTTAAGCTCAAAGATCCTGCAGAGGATTGGGACCTCAAGGCAGATAATATTGGTAGGGGAGCAAAATTCATTAATGACCCCAAAGCTTTACCTGACATTGACTGGATACCTGAACATGACACACCCTTAGAAGAAAACCAAACTGTGACAAAAGATTCTCCCAAGAAATATAATCTTAGAAAATCAGTTAACCCACCACAGAAACTCAATTTGTAATTTTTTTTTTCCTCTCTTCTCATTACAGCTTACTAACTTACATGCTAGTACATCTTGGATCCACTTCAGAATTGAAGGAATCAGTCATATTTCACAAAGTGGAACAGATCCAAACCAGTAAAAGCTCATGGATTATTTCATCTGCAATAGATTTGGACCCTTTCACTCAAGCCTTCAGACAAGTTAAAATATACACCAGGTCTATAGCAGGTTCCTTAGCTCACTTACAAAGTGAAAGAGAGTTTGATCATCACCATAGACATTTAATAGAGTTGACTAGACAAGATGTTAACAAGTCAATAATGACCCTTGATGACACTTATGATAAATTCTTGCAAATTTGTGATCACATTCAAAGCCATAGCAAAAGGTACAAAAGGTCACTATTACCATTAGGTGGTCTATTCAGCTTCCTATTTGGCACTGCAGATCAGGAAGATTTGG
>JBCAUA010099637.1:0-10285 GCA_038406235.1 Peronia verruculata
GGATGGTATGGTCAGGTTATGAACAGTTCTGACCTGGTGACGACAACCCTGTAAGGAATGATGAAGAGGAAAAGATGGCAAGGCAGATCTTAAAAAAAAAAAAAACGGCCTGATAACAATGAGACCACAATTACGACAGAATGTTGCACACACTTCGGATGAGGCAGGATCGACACTCGAAACTCGGAGCGCATAGTTCCTCACACCTGACAACATGCAGTCGCGTGAGAGCTGTGGATGGAAAATCAACACATCAAAGTAGTAGACAACAAAATGATAACATGCTTAGTATTCGACAACAAATGATAACATGCTTAGTATTCGATAACGAAATGATAACATGCTTAGTATTCGATAACGAAATGATAACATGCTTAGTATTCGACAACAAAATGATGACATGCTTAGTATTCGATAACGAAATGATAACATGCTTAGTATTCGACAACAAAATGATAACATGCTTAGTATTCGATAACGAAATGATAGCATGCTTAGTATTCGACAACGAAATGATAACATGCTTAGTATTCGACAACAAAATGATAACATGCTTATGGTCTTAGAAAGACCAATGCAAGAGGGCAGCTGCCCACTATCTCTAGATCTAGAAAATAATTTCTAGGCCTAAAAATTATGATGACGGCACTGCTTAGGGCACGCGCTTCCAGATTCCTGTGAAAACTTGCTAGCTTCTCTTAACATAAAAAAAGCCAGGAATTTTTTTAATTTTCGCGCGGTGTGTGTGTGTGTGCGGTGTGTGTGTGTGCGCGCGGCGTGTGTGTGTGTGCGGTGTGTGTGTGTGCGCGCGGCGTGTGTGTGTGTGTGTCTGTCAGTCCGTCCGTGTGCGTGCGCGCGTGCTATGCGTTGTATAATCGGAAGCTCTCAATTGAGCTGATAAAACAGGGCGAGGGAAGAAAATATTTTCCGACATTTTGGTGAAAACAAGTTTGACATTCCCTGCAAAGGACATTGCGGATTGTCTCAGTCTTTATATCTGTTGATCTAAACGACACATTAGTGGGTTGATTCGCTATGCATCAGAGGCCTCCATTTCACACTCACTAATGCGATGCATTGTTTTCAAGTTTGCTATTAGAAATAATAATGCTGGAGTGAGCACTAGTTACATATGTATTTATTTTGTACCCATCTTAAATAGCAGGGTGTCACAGATGCACATGCATTATATAAAGCATGTTTTTTTTTTTTTTTTTGTGCCATAACAACGTGTGTGTCAGTCACTTAAATATCAGTCACATTATGTTCTCCATACGTCGTTCAACCCCCATGCGGGTGGTGATTTCGGCCACTTATCCAGTCGTCCAAATCATTAGTAGTCCTACTACAGTGGTGAGTAAAGCATTGTGTATCAAGGATATACATGTGTATAGACATGAATAGAATAATCTATTATGCAGAGTTAGTGCATGAGGAAATAATCAAATGGTATATTATCTCTTTCAACGAAGCCGTAGCCAATATGGAGGCTAAAGCGGGATGTGAGAATTAAAAGAAAGATGAAAGGTAGAATGAAAGAAATGACAAAGAGAGTAAGAAAACGAAAGAAAGAAAAGAAAGAAAGAAAGAAAGAAAGGATAACGAGAGCAAAAGAAAGAGAATGCAAAAACAAAAGAAACAGAGAAAGAAAGAAAGAAACAAAATACCGACTTATACCTATACAGAAAAAATAACAAGCAGAAACCGAAAGCAAAACACAAAGTTAAAATCGACTATATAACATATGCGAATATCACAACAGAATACTGTAATGGTTTTCATCATATGAAGAGCGAGGGTTGGAGACTCGGTAGGGAAGGGAGAGGTGGGGAGGGAGGGGGCATTGATAATCGGCTGGACGTGAAAAGATGAGTAACAGCGAGAGGAGAAACAAAACGTGTCCTAGTGGTCAGAATTTTGAATAATTCCTTATCGTAATATTGTAACATAGCAAACAACAGAGCATTGTGGAGCGATAGGACACTTTTCTTACCTTAGGTCTAGCCCATTGCGACTCTTTATTACAAGCTATTCTGCCTCTGCAAATGGTTTACACACTCCTCTTTTTATTCTTGCTCTGTAAATGATTTACACACTCCCCTTTTTATTCTTGCTCTGTAAATGATTTACACACTCCCCTTTTTATTCTTGCACTGTAAATGGTTTACACACTCGACATTTATTTTTGCTCTGTAAATGGCTTATACACTCCCCTTTTTATTCTTGCTCTGTAAATGGTTTACACATTCCCCTTTTTATTCTTGCCCTGCAAATGGTCTGCACACTCCCTTTTTATTCCTGCTCTGTAAATGGCTTACACACTCCCTTTTCTCTCTTGCTTTGTAAATGATTTACACATTTCCCTTTTTATTCTTGTTCTGTAAATGGTTTGCACTCTTGATGTTTATTCATGCTCTGTAAATGGTTTACACACTCCATTTTCATTCTTACTCTGTAAATGGATAAATGATTTACACACTCAATATTTATTATTGCTCTGTAAATGGCTTACACACTCAGCAAGTGTTTAACGCACTCCATTTTTATTCATGCTCTGTAAATGGTTTGCATACTCCATTTTTATTCTTCCTCTGTACGTGGGCGACATGCATTTTTTTTCCCTCGACATACCCATCTATAATGTTGATGCACACACACACACACACACACACATACACACGCAAGCACACATACACACACTTTTGTTTTTTTGTTTAGTTTTTGGCCCTGTATTTCATAAGGCATGTTATTATTATTGTTTTGTCACCCGGAGGCCGTAGAAATGGAAGCAGTTCGTTCCATGCATATGACGGTGTGGACCCCAAGTCGTTATCAAAGCAAAATTTCCTGTTACTCGAATATCTATGCTAGAAATCTGCAACAAAACCAATAGAAGGCCTATGGACTCGAGAACTACTGAATGTATCCATATGAAATTTGGAAGACAACATTGTTGCATACAGATCTGTGTTTGGACTTTTATAAAGCCGAAAAAAAACATATATGTTTGACGTTATTCTAAAAAAAAAAAAAAGTGATAACAATTGAATAGTAAATGCACGAGGATGTTTGATCCGAATTGGACACTCGATAGAATGACGCATTCAAAACACCAAACGCTTTTCTTTGAGGACTATTCAGTTTAATCAGCCAAAATATCAACATCGCGGTGCGCACGCTGCCATACACTTTGAGTCGCAGGGCGGTATGAGCTCAGTTATCCCCCACAAAGGGCGTGGCTTCACCTCCAGTGTCTTTCTAGGTTTTTAACAGGGATCCGCCGAGATAGCCAATTACATGTAACCACCCGCAGGTGGCTGAAACACGAATACAAAACGAAACGTACCGGTAACTAACAGTTCAATATGATACATGTATATTATGTTTTATTTGATGTACGATCGATTGGAGGTGTCCTCAAAACACTGAAATTATGCACAAAGGCCTAATGTGTATTTGATACAAGAACAGACCGTGTATATTATTTTAAAAGCTGCTCTAAATTTAAACACAAGATGGTTCATTTTCTGTGGCCTAGAGTCAATAGGTTACAAGTATATCGTAATTTAATTCTGCACTTATGGGTTTTGGAGCACTGTGCTCCTTTGTGCAGTTGTTCGTTTAATTGTTCTAACAGTTTTGTGTAAAAGCAATAAAATTGCTTGCGTAATTATGTGTTTGTTATGTGTGCCCAATTTCCTCTGTTCATGACTTGCCAGCGCCTCTTCTTGACATATGACAGCACTATTATTATTATTATTATTATTATTATTATTATTATTATTTGACAGAAGCCATTAGTCTTTTATTGCCCCACGTCAGTACATTACAAATATAATTGAATTCAACGCTAATGGATTTGGGAGCTCTGGCCTCTGTTAAAAAAGAACTGTGGAGTTTTTGGTCTAATTTCTATGACTGTGTTTAAGTAAAAGCAATTTATTACCATCTCTCGTGGCTGACGTAAATAAGCCTGCCGGCACATTTGTGTGTGCATGGGTGTGTGCGTGCGTGCGCGGGCGTGTGTACAGAGTAAATTTGCGCTGAGCAGAAATTGTCAGCGCATTTCTTCCGTGACGTTTGTCCTTAGCATTTTGTTTCGAAATACTGTTAGATGAGATGTTGAAATGCTTCAGTGTATAGCATAATTTTATTAAGCGACGTATCTCTAAGTTTAGATCATTGCCTAGTGTAGGGTATAGCTGGTGTTTATTTATTTTTCAACTTTTACTTGTATGGTTTTGTTTTTTTTGTTTTTTGTTTTTTTTATGAATTGTTCTATTCAGTTTGCTTTGGGTAGATATTTATAAAAACCTACGCTTTTTTTTTTTTTTTTTGGAGAAGAAAGCAGAGGGATCAAATAATGCCATTTACCACTCATTGATGAATGAAACAAAAAAGACATATGGAGAAAGGATTTGTTGCTCTTTGTTTGTTTGTTTGTTCGTTTGGTTGTTTGTTTGTTTGTTTGTGTTGGGGTTTAACGGCACATCACGGCTACATTGTGTCAAACACGGTAAGATGTGTAAGATGTGACATATCAAGGAGAAGAAAGGAAAGAGAGCGGGACAGAAGACAGGAGCGAGGAGAGAGAGAGAGAGAGAGAAGAGATTTCACCTCTGGAATGTCAAGGATGGCATTTCATGGGAGACATTCCACCGACGGCGGGCTTTCATCGCCTGCAGATGGAAGCAAAGAACCTACATTTACATATATACCCCGGGCCGTCGGGGGTATTACTGTTGTTGTTGTTGTTGTTGTTGTTGTTGTTATCATCCTCATTGTTGGGGCGATGTTATGTTAGTTCTTGTTCTTACTGTAGTTGTTATTGCTGTCATTAATGTTATTGTGCCTACTCCTCCCCCACCCCCTCCCCTATCTATATTGTCTCTCCATTGTGTTGATAGACTGTACAAAAACGGAACAAATGTTTCAAACTTGGTCTGTTTATACTGTTGTTGTGTTAGTTTGTCGTAGTTGTTGTTTGCTGTCTATTATTGTCATTATAATCTTTTGGGTTTTTTCCTCACCGTTCACAAACTGTTTGGTAACCGGCATCTGCAGGTGTATGCACTGCTATAATCATTTAGCCCACACACTGTGTCTCTTTGTGCTCACCAGCGACCTTTGGAATGCATATCCTAGTGGTGGGCGGAGTCAAGTCCTTCGGTGTCCTCTTCGTAGAGTTCCAGGACAAGTATAACGTGAGCGCACGCGAGCTGGGAGTCGTGCAAGGTCTGGCCATGACCTTAATGATGTCATTGGGTGAGTAATGCATTACATGATGGAAACATCTCATCTGTTGACCTCTTTTATATATATATATATATAGTATATATATATATATATATATATATATATGTATACACACACACACACACATATATAATTTATGTTTTGTTTTGATCTGTTTGGCTCTTAAGAATGTGTCTTCCTTTAGAGATGCCGAGATTTTTTTCTTTTCTGTAACGTTATATCTAGTGTCTCAGTAGTGATATGTCATGTAATTAGTTATTATAATGGTAGGCACATTGAACATTGTGTTTAGCTTTGTTGTTGTTGCTGTTCTTATCGTTGCTGTTGTTGATGATGTTTGATGTGTGATGTTGTTGTTGATGTTGTTGTTGTTGTTGCTGCTGCTGTTGCTGCTGCTGTCGTTGTTGTTGTACTGTACATTTTGGAAAATACATGTATATATGTTGTTTCTAATAATGGCACTGCCTTACCTTTGTTGATATCGTTTAGTTTGAATAAGTACGTGTGCTGCTTCCACGAGTAGGATAACACAGCAATCCCAAGAGCACGGCTTTCTCGCCTGTAATTTTTGTTTGTATGTATCCACGAAGTCTTTTGATGTTATTTTTTATTTTCTCTGTTTTTTTTTTTTATTATTATTATTTGTTTAGTCATTATCATTATTATGTCATGTTGGCTCAATAGATTTGTTCCGATCAAGCGAACGGCTGGAAATCCCCGTCTAATTTTAGTAGGGAGGTACAAACACTTCAAACTGTTCACCACCACTGACATGGCAAAAACAAAAAACAAAAATGCACAGGACCGGCTATTGACGGATGGATCTTGTGGAAGGGAGGTAACAAGCATCGTATTTCAGCCTGGGGGGGGGGGACAAAAACTCCTCTGGGGATTTCCAGGTTTTTTTGGTTTTTTTTTGCTTTGTTGAGTATGACATATTATCCTGGCCAGGTCTGGGTGCCAACCTCCTGGCTGTCAAGTTTACCTGTCGAAAGGTGGTCTTTGTGGGCGGGATCCTCACTGCCATCGGTTTCATCACCTCGGCCTACATCCCCAGCTTTAACCTGCTGTATCTGACCTATGGAGTCATCACAGGTAAGAGAGAGAGGATGTAGGGTGGCGGGGAGAGGGGGAGGGGGGCAGGAGGCGAATGTTGGCTATCTTATCCAGTCATCAATAGATGGAGATGGTTATAACCAGTCCTAATATTTCCATTTGCCAGACATGACAGCTGTTGAACAAGTGGTATAAAGGAGAAAAGTATCTACCCACTAGGTGTCATTAAAAAAACTGGTGACCCAAAGATTTGACAAAGTTATTGCATGCAGACTAAAGCATTTTCTTTACACAATAGTTTTTTTGTTTTTTTTTTTAATCATGGGACTATATTTGAAGCAAAGGGTGCAAAAGTGTTTTTTATATTTCCTCCTTTATGCTATACTTGTTCAGCACATCATGTCTCTGAAGTGCTGGTCAAAACAACTCATTACTATATTAAGGGGATAGACCTAGGCGTCCCTATAAACAGGTTAGGTAACCGGATTCGTGGCCCTAGAATTAAACTGTTTTAATTGCAACAACTTTATAACATAGTTTGGACACTTTCAGTCTGAGACGAGGAAACCTCAGCGAGTGAAACTCAGATCATGGGACTCTTGTTGAACTCAGCATGCATGGTGCTCACAGATTTGGCGACCTTTTCTTAATTTGGCCATTGTTATAAATGTCTGATATATTTCTCATATCTGAATGCGATGAATGTTGTCATGTCACTGGTATATTAAAATTAATTTGTGTCTCATTTTTGCCAAGTTATGATTTGTATGAATGCAGTTTTGTTAAGGTCAACAATTTGGCCTCTTGTTACTAATTTTTCAAACGGTGTTTTAAATCTGGTGATGTAAACAGTCAGCCTCCAATGCCTACCGCGGGTGTTCGGCTGAATGCACTCGGGTTTACCTTGTTGACAAATACCATTTGAACCGGAGATGTCACACGCCTAAAGATGACTCAACGGACGGCAATTTTGAGAAATTTGAGCTTAAAGTAAATGCTTTCTATTCAAGTCGCTTTGAGACAACAAAAACAAATGTGAACGCCGAAAGGTTATGAAAACACCATTAAGTTGTACATGGAATTTTTGATAATCAGCCATTTCCTGACATATTATGTTGCTCTGTTTACAATATTAGTTCCGCAGTAGGAAATATTCATTGTTATTTAATGCTAAATTGTGCTACCAACTTGCATCATACTAGCACCATTTTTGAGTGAAATCTCTCTGTGTGTGTGTGTGTGTGTGTGTGTGTGTGTGTGTGTGTGTGTGTGTGTATGTGTGTGTGTGTGTGTGAGAGAGAGAGAGAGAGAGAGAGAGAGAGAGAGAGAGGGAGAGAGAGAGAGCGAGCTCGTGCATTTTACTTAATCAGTCACACTATTAATATTCCGAGAACAATTCTTTTTGAACATTTAAATATTAAACAAAAAAAGTGTTAATAAAGTTAATAGGTGCAATCTATGTGATACATATTCCCATACAGGAGAGGTTCTAAACATTTTTAGGTTGTTTTTGCCGAACAGACCCAAATGGAAATACCCCTAAATGCTCACAAGCATACACCGCAACTGTCTGTAAGACGCTCAGTTCTCATAGTTCCAACTCACATACTCGGTTTGTATTGGGAACCCATTTCAACCTACATCGAGTCAAGAAATGTGTGTGTGGTAACTAAACTTTTGCGAAGACATAATATCGGACCCGGTTCGGACTCGAGCACAGGAACGTCTTCCAACCGCGATGTTTTTTTTCTCCAGCTCACCTTAGCTAATTAAGGCGTGCTAGCTCAGTGATTGTGCTGCGGCCTTGGGAAGCAGAGGTCGGTGGTTCGAATCGCAACGGTTACATGTTGTATCCGTGGGAAAGATACTAAACGCACAATGTTCCTCAGCCCACCCATCTGTAAATCTCATCTGATGTAAATCGGGAGAAGTACAGTGGCGCTGCACTGCGGCGACGTGGCCTGAAATGGCCACGTCAGTTTCCCTTCTTGTGAGGTCAAGGGATATTACTTTTACTTTTTATTTTTAGCTAAATAGTGATATATCATTTTGCTAAAGTCTCTATTTGTAGTCATAGTCTTGTTTTTGTGACATAGATGCCTTAGGAAATAGTTAATGTACATGGGTTGGCACGGGGACGGTTTCCATCAGTTTAAAGCTTTAATCTGGTATGAGAAACAAGATGTAAGGATAGAAAAGAGATAAATGACGTTGAATAGGGTGAACAAAGACTAAGACCTTTTAAAGTTGCTAATAGCTAATTTTAACAATGTGATGGGAAATCGTTCGTTTGGATAGCTTGCGGACAGTGGGTCTCTCTCATGTTTGATTTAGGGACTGAGATTATACGAACCCCGACTAATGCATGTGTAGTCACCAAAACACATCTAAACAATCATGTGGAGTAACTGACCATCAATCAAAAAGTCAATTTGCGACCCATTTATTGATCGATTGATTGATTCATTGATTGGATGGTTGGCTGGTTGGTTGGTTGGATGGTTGGCTGGTTGGTTGGTTGGTTGGTTGGTTGGTTGGTTGGTTGGTTGGTTGGTTGGTTGGTTGGTTGGTTGGTTGGTTGGTTGGTAGGTTGGTTGGGTGGTTGGTTGGTTGGTTGGTTGGCTGGTTGGTCAGTTGGTTGGTTGGTTGATTGGTTAGTTGATTGGTTGGTTGTTTGGTTGCTTGGTTGGCTGGTAGACATCAGACTCTGTGGAAGAAGATTTTGTTTATCCGGGAACCACCTGCACTCCAAGTCAAGATGATTTTTTTCTTTTTTAAAGGACAGGAAAGAAAAGGAGTCTGCATAGTCTAGTGGTAGATACTCTGTAAGCGATATGTCTATAAATCTACTCATCTTGTTTACTTGGCTTTGATGAGATCCAGGCGCTGGTTCTACGCACGGCAGCTGTTTATGATCCTGATGTCCGGCTGAAGACGCTGAGTAGATGGGCCAAAAAAATAAAATATATAGAGAGAGAGAGATAATTAGCGCACAACATTTTAAATAAATACAGAACAGACCGTTTTCGGCCCATCGCAGTTGCCTCCTATACAGTCACCATGGTGATTAAGCTACCAGATTTAGGTTCTGACAAACTTTGCGGCTGAATGTAGTATTCTAATAATATGACATATTTTTTTTTTTTTAATCGTCACAAGTTTATTTGAGCAGATGTTTGAACAGGGCCTGAATTCGATAGGTCAGAAATGTACGGATTTGTCTATACACATGTCAAAATAACCGCCTGCAGGTGGCCGAGAGGAGTAAATAAGCTGTATTCTGCGTAATACGAGAATGTAACACAAGCTGTATATTGGCAGATAATTCAGGAGAGCAATTGATGTTTCATGGCTTCACCCGAATTCTTAACATCTGTTCAAAATGTATTCAAAGTCCCTTATCTAAATTGAGATTTATGAATACAGCTTGACCCTGACCAAGAGTGAGAAATACAGTGCCTTGTCACTGTTTAACGATACACTGTAATACAAGATTCAAAGTAATGATGATTCATGACGGCAGTCCATCTCTAAAAACTAATGGCCTCGCCCATATAACTGCTCTACATACAGTCACATTGAGGGGCTTTGAGTCAGTATCAATACATGATCCATATCTATCTATCTATCTATCTATCTATCTATCTACAGGCTACTGCACCTAAATTAATTTTTCAGGTCAGAAAATATTGACTACAAGCAAACAAAAAATCTAATCACTCACTTGATATTTCCGGCAGTCTTTAATCTCCATTTCACACGGACCGACAAAGCGATCTGTATACATTAGGGGCTCAGTGGGAGTGTCTTTCACAGTGTACTAATAGGCATGCATACTACCTTCCAAGACCAGCCGTGCGCCTCGTTTTCCTTGTTAGAACTAGGTCAACTAAGTCTGTTTTATAGATAGATAGATAGATAGATAGATAGATAGATAGATAGATAGATAGATAGATAGATAGATAGATAGATA
>JBCAUA010099659.1:0-10284 GCA_038406235.1 Peronia verruculata
ATGAATAAAATTTAGTTGAGGTCAACAATTTGGCCTCTTCTTATTGATTTTTTAAACGGCGTTTTAAATCTGGTGATTTAAACAGTCAGCCTTCAATGCCTACCGCGGGTGTTCGGCCTGGTATAGGGACGCCTAGCACCAGACCCAATAGAGAGAGACAGATTACGTTCTCATGCAAATCCTGCAAGACAGCTGCCTGTTCGAAACCTCAGTCTTTGTGGATCTAATAATGACACTCCCAATCACGTTTTCTGATTAAGTGACCACATTATTAAAGTTAGCTTTTTCTTCAGCATCATTATATTTACTCGGACAGCTTAGTCAGTCGAACCCATCTTTCCTTTCATCTTCAGTTCCAATTAGCAACTTGCTCATCTTCAACATTACAATACTCTCATATTACAGGGAAAGCTCTGCCAAGAAAACACGGAGCTCATCCCGCAGAGATAGTCTGAAACACAAATATACAATCAAGTGATAAACAGCTTAGGATTTAACACTTCGATTTTGGCTGTTCAAACTAATAACGACTAAACAAACAAACGAAAATCATAATTTATCATTTTCAGTCATATTGAACTAGTTTAAAGCAGTTAAAATTTTATTTCTAGCCATAGAGTACTACCCCACCCTCACCTTTCCTCTTTTTCCACAGAGTTGAAACATTTTTCGCCCTATTCTCTGATCCTCTTACATCGGAAATCTTTTACTTAAATCAGGCCCAGATTAGTTCTTCCTATCTTGTCATGCTCAGGTGTTGCCTAATCTTTCAACAGACTGTGCGGTTATTTTGTCTCCGTGAACGAACACCGTCAATCAGGGCCTCTAAGCTTTTACATAGCTCTGGGATCATGCTATATTGTGAAGTTACTTTTACCATCCTTTCTTTCTGGCGTTCCTCATCTCAGTTTAAGAGTACTGCAGCACCGAACGGTTAACTTGCCTTAGTTTGGTCTCTCACAGTCAGGGACAAAATACCTTTTCTCTACAAATATACATTTTAAGGTAATCGGAATTTAGTCGTGCGATCCCTGTTTAACACCAAAGCTAAGAAAATGCAGTTTTTAGAGAATGGCGTCATGCCAAAGCTTGTTCTTTCATGTTGTGATGAGGTGAGGAATTGTACTGGATTCCGGAAATTAAAATAAATAAATAAATAAATAAAATGAATAATTTCAATCACGATCAACGCCGCTTGGGTTTATCGCTTTTAATTCCACATTGATCGTTTGGTTCAGCGGAAATGAAGGACATTAAACTATCGGATTTAACTATACGTAGAAATGCTTTAACACATATACACACACACTCATACACACCGCAGCATTGCATTCACAGACACGCATATACACACACATACGCGCACAACTGACAGTGTCAGGATATTATATGATTGCAATAAATATCATAATAAAGGAATGGCAAATTTATGGTGATATAGTATTTCCAGTTGCAAAGTAGAATGTGCTACATTCTTGGACTAAATCGGTCCCATTTTTTTTTTTATTTTCAGGTGTGAATATTCGACAGTCTTAGCTAGAACAGATGAGTTTTGAATCTACTGGCTATTCAGTGGAGCAGTAACTGTAGTTTGTCTGTTTGGCATATGTTTGTGTCTGAGAAGGCAATATTGTAAGTATACAGCTATGCTTCAATATTCATGAGTTCTTGATTGCACTCGGAGATATTTAATGAAGAAAGAAACGGCTTCCTTGAAAGGAAAATAATAATAATAATAATAATAAAAATAATAATAATAAATAAATAAATAATTATCAGACGGACCTTTACAAGCACTATGTCCCATTGAAGCCATTGCCATTTAATGCACAGAACTGATTCCATGTGCGTATTACCGGCGGGAACATGTTGTAAATGAATAAATGAATAATAAAACCTCATAGATTGATAAGTTTAGAGAGGATTAACTGACAAGATCAAATGTATATTCTTTCTGGTGAAGCTAGATCGGACCTGCTCTGCCTGCCTTATTATACATCTCATCAGAGCTCTACTCAAAATATCCTACTGCTACCCACTTGGGCCAACTAAGGATTTCAGCACTTTTACTTCTCCCGCCCATGGACATCATAGATGCTCTCGTCATCAAACACCATTGCCAGACTGGGCTGCGATATCTAACAGAATAATTTCAGTTGAGACACCTCTTCGAGATGACCTCCATCCACATCTTTTCGAGATAATCTCCATCAGGATGTTGAAAGACGTATTTAGACCGTCATCTGTCATGAGCAAAAATGATGCCCTGCCAAAATAGTGTACCACAGTCCTGCCTTATTAAATATCGATAGGTCATTATCTCCTTAACCGATCTTTTTTTCTTCTCGCATTTGGACACGGTCAAGTAGGAGACTTTTTTTTGTACGGCAAAAGAAATAACCCAGTATTTAGACACGATATTCAGATAACTAAATAATCCAATCCAGGTCTATGGAATGGGATCTAGTGTATTTAAGTGTGACATGAGAGAAACATTTAAATGATCTGTACCCTGAAATTTACAATAACTAAAGATACATGAATGCATCTATGACAATCTTGAAGCAAATGCATAAGGCTATAAACATCAGTGTAGTGCACATGGTCGAAACGTTTTGGCACACTGACAGAAGACAAATTTAGGGGGGGGGGGGGGTGCAGTGGCTCTGTGGTTCGGCCTCTGCTTCAGAGGGGGGAAACAATTTACGTCAGTGAGGTTACGGGTTCTGCACGACGCGCGGGTCCTCTCATCAGTGGATGGAAGAGCACAAAGATCGAAAGGCCTACATGTTTAAAGTGACTCAAGGGTCCCTTGGCTTCCTCTGTGTAGGGAAGCCCGACGTCTAGCCTTCTCGGATAAGGATGAATATATTTAGGAGGTCCCTTGTGTACAGTTACGCAGGATAAAGAACCCTTGGCATTTCAAAATCGATGGAAAATTGGGCTGAGTGCCGCTGTCAGGGCAAACTTTCGAAATTCCAAATTTCTATCCACACAATTTCTCAGCAAAAACGAGTAACTTCTAAACGCCGAGATAATCCTACTTTCTTAGGATTGAAAGGCTTAAAAAAAAAAAAAAGACGGAGTAGTACCAGTATATTTAAAAGAAAAAAAAAATGATGCCGGGGAATTCAATGGATTAACCCCCCCCCCCCCTCTCCCCAGCTTTGCAAAGACTAGTAGCTGGAACGTTCGCCATACTGTTCCGGCAGATCTCTCTTCACAGAAGCTGTTTCAATTCTGGATTTGTAAAGCCCAGATCTGTCATGTACTACCGTGATCAGAACTCCTGTGTCTATGTTCTCTGTGACAGGAACAATGCTGAAATCACGTATTAAGACCAGAAATATGGGTGCAGGAACTGCGAGGGGACGGCGGAAAGTCGACTAGTGTGAATACACTCATAGACTCCAATGTATTTTTCAACGCCGTAGACGGCACGGCGTCGTGTCGGAATGAAATATACGCCGTCCTAATTCGAGATGCCGTGGTCAGTGTATGTATAAGTGCCCATAAATGGTAGTAGTTATTTCAATACACGCCACCGTGTTATCCATGGCGGACGGCGAAAAGGGGATGTGTGTGAAGGAGGTCTCAGTGTGGTCATAATGGTACAGTTAGTTTCATGAACACTGTAAGGAAAAGCACGGGAGGAAATCTGGAGTAACTTTCCATACAGATTAAATGAAAATACGTAACATTTTTCGATTTCATTCAGCAAATGGCGAAGCCTCTGGCCACGTTGAAATTCAAAGCAGGTGCTCCGAGATTGGTAAATGACCCACATTTCCTCACACGATAACGGTTGTAATTAGAGTGACTGGAAAGCTGAGGGCATTCACTTTATTTCCAAATTGTTTACATAAACCAATACTTTTGGCTACCTACGTCAGCCTTCTCATTGTTAGCCTTTCCATTACAAAAGTAGGAATGTATCGACATTAATGGGTTTGGTGTTGAGAAAATTGGCAGCAGAAATCTTAGGGTTTGGGTGAATGCAACAGAGACAGTGGTGTCTCCAGCACACTTAAATTGAGTTTTACTTGCCAATAGTGCTTTAATTTGATTAATGTACACGCAGGATCTCCAAATACTTTCACCTTTATCTAAGAGGACTTGACGTCGGGCAAAGATACTTGTAGCTAAAACCTTTAAAAAGCCAGGAGACTGTTGGGTTATTGAGTAATTTTGAATGTTGGTCATTGCCTTAGCTGGATTCGAACCGCGACACTTTCATCCGGAGAAGACACCTAATACTTTGATAACGCCCCTTCCCCGCTCCACTTCTCCCTTTCTCTACCCCAGCATTTCCTTTCATCTGGCTTTCTATGTTTGAGTGGGAGAACACAGTCAAAATTACCCGCCTGGTCGGGATCAGCTAAGCTGTTTTCATATAGCCCACTGTATTACGTTCTAGTTTTGATGTTGTTATTGTTGTTGTTCTGTTGACAGTCCCTGTTAGAAATGGACTTTGTGAGATTCTAGCTGTCCACTAATCCATTCACTTTGTTCATGACCAAATAAATGTGTCATAATTTCAGTATCATTTCACTTGAAGTATGAAAGAGAATGTGAAAGAACCTTATTATATGTTTGTAAATTAGAAGTCAGAGACTCTTTTCAGAAACATTACCTGAAACCTCTTTTTTGTCACCATTGACCATGAAGAAGAAGAAGAAGAAGAAGAAGACTTGCCTTGCATAAGATATATACATATATATTTATCTTTGGTCGTAATAAGTAAATATTGAAAGGATAGGATTGCATTTGTAACAGTTGTTGAGAAATCTATTCACGTGTCAACACATTGGTGAAGCACGATGAAACATGATGATATTTCTGTAGTTGTTTTTGTTGTGACTTTGTAATAATGAAGCGATGTATTTGGCATGTCCGAAATATGTACAACATGATGATATTACCTTATATATATAATGTTGTAATAAATAAGTGATTATTTTAAATGTCAAATGTAAGAAAATAAAAGCAGAAGAATTATGATTTGAGTAACAACAAAAACAAGTCTTTTACCATTTATTTATATGATTAAACTGTTTCCACCATTGTGTTGTTTTCATTGAATAAATGTCACCCACGTCAATCAGCTTTGTCAGATGTGTGATGATAATCGTCAATCGGCAATTTATAAAAAAAATCATCAATTGTTACTTTTTTTCAATACACACATTTTGTCATTTAAATTTACAGTGAAACGTAAGGTTAGGTAAGGTAACATCAGCGACAACAAACAACAAAAAAATAATCAACAACAACAGACAACACAACAAAGAAACAACAGATAGCAACAACACAAACACCAATCGACAACGTTGCAGAAATTTATCTCGTAGCTTCCATGACGTCATTCTTTTCAAAAGTGCAGCCATCAGTAGCAGTAAGTCACGACAACAGAGTTACCTGGTCGTACCTCACTTCGTTTTTTCCCAGTATCACTTTATCCTGCGTTACCTTATTATAATGACATTACTTATCTTACCCTGTATTGTCTCATCTCACTTACCCCACCCCACCCTACCTCACCTCGCTGCAACCTTATCTCACCTCATCTTGCCTTACCCTCCTTATCTTACCTTACCTTGTTTAAATTATCTTATCTCGTCTCGATTAACACTGCCTTACCTTACCTTACCTTAGCCTGCCTTACCCTACCCTACTTACCTTACTTTACCTAGCCTTATCTCACATTAATATCTTACCTTACCTTACCTATCTTACCTTACCTTTCCTTTCCTTACCATTATCTTACCTTACCTCATATTACCTTACTTTATCACATCACAACTTGTCTTACTTTACATTACTTTCCTTACAGTATATTTCACTGTCTTTTATTTTACTGTTGTTTGTTGCATGGCGCTGATAATAATATTTAAAAAAAAAAAGCCTCTTACATATATACATCATGTGTTTATTTAATGTAGAGAGGCAGCGTTGGATCATTTTTAAGTCTGTATTGACGTTTTCATCATAGGACGCCCATATAATCATGATTTCCCTTGGCAATTTTCTTCGCTGCCGGTATTCATTTTTGTTTCGTAATAGATCTAGGTCTGTTAGTTCTGTATTTGTCCGACCCACGTATGGTTCTTCTTTAAGATCTAATACAAAAAGTTATAACAAAACTCGGGAGGCTGGCTCTAGTACAAACATAGGAGAGGTAATCAAAAGGTTTCTGTTGAAATTGAAAAGAAATTTCAATTCACCCTTTTGTCAGGATTTACAAAACAAAACAACAATAATAATAAAAAAATAGTAATAATGAAAAAAATCGTGCGGGGCACAACAAGAGACCGCCCTAGACTAGCGAGACAGCGAACAAGAAGACAACATAGCATAATGGATAGAAATAGAATTGGCTCAGTCCCGGACGGCAGTGTGAGGGCAGAAAGAGGAAGAGGAAGTTGGGAATCTTAGCTTCACGAGAGTCCCTTAGCGACAGGGAGAAATCAAAGGGTAGCTGAAACTGAACGTGAAAGAATAATATAAAAACGAGCTCTTCCGAGCGAGGTAGAAGAAGAATGCTCGTTCTTCTCTCTCAATATATATTCTTTTCTCTTCTTTTAAAATCTCCGATTCCTGTTACTTTTTTTTTTTTTCGATATCATTGTCTATGAAATTGTGAGTTAATGTTCAGCCCTGTTCTCTTTGTTTGTAGGAATAATGGAAGTTGCGGATGACATCGATAATAACGATGACGACGATCGTAATGATAATAATAATGAAGAGTATTTATAAAGCGCTTATACCGGTACAGTCCAGGCTCTAAGCGCGTTACAATCTACTGTTACTCCTACAGACCCATAGAGAAGGCACTCATAAACGTTCTCAGCTTCCTGGGAAGCATACAGGGCGGCTGCCTCTTAGGCGCTTAAATCCTTATCAGTCTAACGAAATCAATTACTGTCCATAGTCAGGTATCCGTTTAAACCTGGTCGAATCAGGAAATGTGTGTAAATTGTCTTTAGCCAAGGACCAAATGTCGGGACCAGTCAGGATTTGAACTTCAAGTCCTGGGTCTCATGGCCCAACCGCTAGGCCACTAACACCACAATAGTGGTGATATTTTACAGGAATACCCGTTTTACATTTTATATAATTATGTTCTTTTTATTGTCCCGACGAAGAACCAAGTGGTTCAAAAGTTTGGTTAAGAGATTCACTTTGTACCATATCGTCTTCTATTGCTTTTTTCTTCCATTATTGTATCTGATCAGATCAGTCGTCTTAGATTTTAAGATATTTTTATAAAATGATGATGATAATAATAGTGTTGGTGATATTAATGTCTCTGATTTACATTTTCAGGAACACTGTAATTTTTTTTTTTTTTTTTTTAAATTCAAGGAAGAGATTTGGAGATTATTATTCAAAACTGTACATTTGGATTATTGTTTTATTGTTCATGTATTTTAGATATTTTTGTAAATCATTCTTATAAGACTAGAACTGATTATTTTGGTCAAATCATGTAATCAAAAAGAGATCACAGTTTGTCTCCAAAATAATAAGAAGCGTAATATTTGGTGATGGTACTCTTTGAAATGAATCTTAACAGTTATACACACTAAATCAACAAGAAAAGATTGACGATATAAAGGTCCTGCAATACCATTTAACCACTTGAAAATCAAAACCAATGGAATTTTATTTCTTCTTAAAATTTACTATTTTATCCACATTTTTTTAAAATTGAAAGCTGTCTCCTACATAATGAACGAAAAATTTAGCTGGAATTTTATTTCATACACAGCTATAATTTACTTTTTTGTATTTATATTTGTTTCTATGTTGCCCCGATAAAAACACCAATAGGACTGGAACATTTGGCCAGTAATAAATATGATCTTATTCAGCGTTTACCATATTATCGAGTTCCATATACTGCTGTTTGGTGTTTATTTCTATCAATGCACTGAGTTAATTGCCAACAGTCTTACATTTTAAGACAACATAAAATAATGATGATAATGATAATAATGATAAGAATGATGATAGGGACGATGAGAATAACGATGATAATGACGATGACGACGATGATGATGTTGTTTGCCCCAACGAAGAGCCAAGCGGGATCGAAAATTTGGCTACCGATATTACTTTCTTTTATTAACTCAATTCAAATTCTTCATATTGTTTCTGACTTTTTTTTATGTATTTGATTAGTTGCCAGTGGACAGTCACCTTAAATTTAAGTTTTGTTTTTTTTTGTAAAATGATGATGATAGTGATGATGATCAAAATGGTAACAATGATAACTGTTGCCCTGAAGAAGGACCAAGTTGGTCCGAAAATTTGGAGATTTAACATCAAGAAGTTATTTATAAGTGTTATTTGCTTTTTTCAAAATTTTTTTCTAAATTGTTGTGTTAGTTGCCGGTTGGACAGTCTTTCTCTATTTTATAAAATGATGATGTTGATGACGATAATGTGTGTGTCGTTGAAGAAGCAGATTATGTTAAATAAATGTTTAAATGCTTTTTCTTGCTTTCTAAAACGCCCCACCCCCCTCCCTCGGTTGATTGATAAGATTTTGAACGCCTAGCAGGCAGCGTTATAGTCAGACAGCAAACAATGGTGTGAGTTTGTGCATAAACCCGATTGCTAACGGTGGTCCAATATGGAGCAGTGGAGCAACATATCTACCCAACTTTTTTACAGTCGCCACACAATATTATCAGCAAATATAATTTATATAAATTTTGTCTACAAAAACAAGAAAAATCTAAAACAAACGAATAAAAAAATGTTTGTTTGTGTTGGGGTTTAACGACACATCAGCACGATCACGGCTATAGTGTGTCAAACACGGTAAGATACGTTTACACGTCGAGGAAAGAAAGCGGGACAGAAGACAGGAGCAAGGAGAGAGAAAAGAGATCTGATGTCACCCCTGGAACGTCGAGAATATCATTCCATGAGAAACACTTAACCGATAGCGGGCTTTCACCACCTGCAGGTGAAAACAGAAAACCTGCGGGGCTCTTTTCTCAGTTAAGTGGCTTTCCGTTTCCTTTAATACGTAATACCAAGTTTTTGCTTTTTTAACATATCATCGCCCAAGAATTAAATTGTCCTATAAGATAAGCTTTTCTTATAAACTTTTGAGACCAAAATGGAGAATTACCTGCGTGGACAAATATCGGAATTTCAGTATATTACGCGATGCAGTGAAAACGGAAACAGAGGCTCTTATGAGTGGAGGAGCCGCGCGGAGGGTTGGGGATTGGGGAGGGGCTCCTTGGCTCCGACATTAGGAGGGGTGGGGTGGGGACGGACGAAGGGTGGGGGGTGGAGGGGAGGGATCCTGTGTGTCTGGTTTCCCGGTACTGTCTACCATACAACTGTAACAGTCAAAACAGGGAGAAAGTTTTTGATGAGTGGGAAAGCCAAAGAAGGAAGGAAAGAGAAGAAAGAGCAAAAAGAAAGAAAGAGAAGGAAGGAAGGGAGAGAGAGAGAGAGACAGACAGACAGACAGAAAGAAAGAAAGAAAGAAAGAAAGAAAGACAGAAAGAAAAAAAGAAAGAAAGAAAGAAAGAAAGAAAGAAAGAAAGAAAGAAAGAAAGAAACCCTTCGCCATTCTAGACGGAAAAGAGATTTCCTGTGTCGACAAAAATAACATTAGGAATTTCAGAACAAAGTGAAAAAGATAAGAACTTTATAAAAAGTCAAGCCAACAAAAACAACAAAACAGCTTACAAACAAACAAACAAACAAACAAACAAACAAATCTCTCCATCGGAAATATCCCTCCTTAGAAAAGCGTTTCCGGGCCAGGTCATGGTGTATTTATGAAAGTGAGTTCATAGCCCGTGTGTGACTGTCAGTGTGTTTGTGTGTGTGCTCGTCTTGTTCTGTATGTCTTAAGTGTGTAGGGGAAAAAAAAAAAACAATGTCAAATGAAACATGCTATCTCCTAAAGTTCTGACAAGTACAGTCTTGTGTAAGTTTTTTTTAAATCGCATATCCGACAGATGTTAAGCTTTCACAAGCACGGAAGAATGTCCTTAAAAATGTGTGTGTGTGTGTGTGTGTTTGTGTGTCTGCGCGCACACGCATGTGTAGAAAGAGAGACCGAAAAAAAAAAAGTGTAAAAAATGTACAACACTAAATTGCATATCTATTTGATGTGTCCTTGGTGTGAGGAAAATGTGTGTGTGAGTAAAATCCATTTATGAGATCTATCTATATTAAATAAATCTATCTATCTATCTATCTATCTATCTATCTATCTATCTATCTATCTATCTATCTATCTATCTATCT
>JBCAUA010099670.1:0-10284 GCA_038406235.1 Peronia verruculata
TAAGATAAACCTTGGATAAGATAAACTTTTTGATTGGGCCCCAGGCAGTTTATCTTAAGCGGACTCCACTGTACATGACAAAATGATGTCAATTGACAATCTGCTGAGATCTCTCTGTTCTTTTGATTTGAAATCCTTCTCAATCTAATAACATAGTTTTTTCCCTCTCTTGCAAGTTACAGCACATTTAATGACATTCAGTTTTCTCCTCATGAATAATTGCATGTAAAAGTTGTTATATCACCTTGTGCATTTAAGGGCCACATAAACCCATCAGAGAATTGTCACCTGTTGACAAATGATCACATGTTGCTCTAAATACTATTGAACTCACTTAATTATGCTAATGCATGTTGATAATGGAACACCGCAAAAGCCTGTTATACTTATTTGTTTGCAATAAATGTTAATGGATGGGCAACTGGCCACATGTAGTCATAGTTTCTCAGGCACATTGAGCTTAGCATTTAAAATTTCTTGAATGATAAATTGAACACTGACTTTCATCTTTTTTAAAGTAAATTTAATTCAAATTTGTTTTTACTCCTTAAGTATAGCTGTTTAAAAGTACCTCTAACTTATGTTGATGGCATTAACCATGATAATCAAAAGCTGTCATTTCTAACTAATTAAGGTTTACTTCTCAACAAATTATCTCCATCTTACTCAATCATTACAGTTGTTAATGTTGGTCAGATGACAGTATATTTTTTGAGAGATCACTTTTTTTGCATTCACAAGTTGTCACTGTCAATTTAAAACTCTCAATTGTGATTGAAAATTTTTGACAAGATAAGTTATTCAAAGTCTGCCACTGTAGCAAATTATGTGCAAGAGAAGTCAAAATCAAAGAGTATAGTCTCCGATCACTAGGATGTAGAGTCTGCTTGTTTTCTGTCTCGAGTCAAAAATAATCCACTGCCATCACAATACATGAGCCTTTAGTGCTTTGGATATGACTTAAGTCCTCAAATTCATGGACATTTTCTGTCATTTGTACTTTGTGTAACTCTCACATGCTTCCAAAAGAAGGAATTTTATCACTTCACTGATCATTATAGAATTCCAAATCTTGTATATTGAACATCATTCTATAGCATTTGTTATTCTTTGATCTGTATGAAATAAAATGTGCTTTGCCTAGATTAGGTTATCTGTCAAGGTTTTTTTTTTTCCAGTTGACTGATGGGTGATTTAGATAATTGCACACGGTACTAGAACACATCTGTAACTTTTTCTTACATCCACATATTACAGTTTGGCAATGTGCATGTATTGTTTTGGCTCTCAGTTTCATACTTTTGATAGTTGCATTCATAGTTTGAGACAGTTACGGACTTTTCAATCGAATGTATGTTTTTTTTTTAAATTGGTTAAGCATAAGTTAATAAAATATACATTCAGATCAGTTGATGAACTGTTTATTGAGTACTGCTTGCGTCAACATTTACAGGCAAGGAAAACATTTGCCTCAGCTTATATGCCATCTTAATGAGGTGTTATGAGATTGGTCTTATGATTGAACATTTTTCATTCATATGCTATTTTGTGTATATACACTGCACATGACAGGCAAGTTTTGACAAATGATAAGCATCGAGTCAAGTTTTAATAGACCTTTCAGTCTTATTGGCCATGACTATCACAGCCATTTATTGTATCCATGTCAGGCCATGGCACAAGTTGTTAGCACTTTGTGAGCTATCATACATCCACCCATACAGATGTACTGAGGATCAACATAAAAGTGGTGGCCAAAACATAAAAGAGTGATTAGCTCGAAGCCTTTATTGTTTTACTTTTAAGTTGTTTTCGTCCGCCTTCTCCTAGATTAGAGCAAAGGGGAAAAAGAAACTAGCCGAAATTAGAAATAAAAGTAATTTTATTATGATAATGCTTGTCCACATAGGGAGCGCAGGAAGAGAATGGCTTTCCTTCCTGCTGCCATGTACTTCATGGCACAGGCCTATACACATTCCTTCCCAACTATCACCCAGTGAATTTATTGGGCCTTACAGATTAATCCCTGCCGATTTGTTTAGTGAGCCTTTCAACCCCCCAAATGGGGGTTATCTCGGCTGGATCCCTGCCAAACCATGGCTATGCATTTTATACATCTGGAGGCTCAGTGGCAAAAGAAATGAAGAGACAATGCCTGTAGGCAATACATGCAAGATCTCAGAATGTTTTTACCTCTGGGTGGGTCCTGGTTGGGTCTCATGGACACTTCTGTCCTTTCCCACCTGAATTTCCTCCCCACCTGGGCCCACATGACTCAGCTTTGCTTATGTTCCACTTTCACTTCAGGCCCAGATAAGCAGTCAGACTTGTTACACCATATAATCAAAGCCACATATGAGCAACGTTTCCTCAGTCTTGTATTCAATCTCAAAATACCTCATTATAAACAGGTGAACATAATGGGCAGAACTGTCATTCAGCCAAAAAAGTACTATTTTCGAAATAGAAAATGTTTACCTGTTCATGTATGTCTTCAATATTATTATTTCAGTTATTATATATATTGTTTTTCATGATGCCAAAGATGTGATAGTGTCCTTTTTTTTTTATCAGTGTCAGTCTATACATAAATATTTTTTTATTTTTGACACTTACATGGAAACCCAGAAATGAAGGACTGGAAAGTATGTTCCAGTGAAAAAGAAACCTTATTAACTACATGTTACTTATTATAAAGGTTTGTGCAGCACAGCTGTTCTATGTGATAACACATTTGAAAGTCTTGTTCCAGACACTGAAAGATTTTTCTTTATATTCGTTGGTGTACGTATTCATTACCATCAAGTGAAAGTTAAATAAATGGAAAAGATTTCAATGAGTAAACATTTTTAGACTTTTTCCTGTGACACAAGTTGAGCTGAAAAAAATTCAGTCAGTTCACATGATTGCTGGTTTTTGTCTTTCATATGGTTTTCTTGGTTACATCCAATGAAAGACTTAATAGTTTATAAACATAAGTATATATAATATAGGCCTGGAGTTGTAAGTTCTGCAATAAGAGAGGCCCTGTTATGCCAGATGATAATTATTTTGAAAATTGTATCTTATTGATGTTTTTCCTTTCATCCAGTTTATCATTAAGTAGAGTTAATGTGAAACTGCATGAATATAAATAATAAGAATACCTTTTTTCATGATCTCAGAGTTAATTTTTAGCATATCTCGTGATATAGTGATCTCTGCCTTAAAACTTGGTCACTGGGAGACAAAAAAAGCAGGCTCTTAGGTGGACTGAAATATTACGCAACCCATCTGACCACAAATTGTTTCACAACCATAAATAGTTAATTATTACCATTAGTCAAAGATTTATCTATGCGAATAAGTGCAACCCTCTCCCCTATGTGTGTGTTGTAATTAGGTCTAACAATTTCTGATCTTTCTTAACGTATTATGTCATCAATAATGCTCAGCATTTAAACGTCAAGTGGGTTTTTTACAAAAAAATATCATTATTGAATGTAGCCATGATATTGCTATATTACCCTACAAATATTTGCACCAATGACTCAAGTGTTTACCAACCAAAGTAACAAAACAACTGACCAGTCTTACTCCTGTTTATCCTCAGAGCCAATCATAAGTGCTGTCCCACCTGTTGTCAGACAAAGAAATGTTAAGGGGTTAATCTAAAATCTGGCTTGATTATGCAGTCTTACATCGACCATCACTTCCACCCCTTTGTCTACCTACTCCACCCCCATCTTCATTTTACTGTGTAACTAGCACTGTGTGTTTCTCTCAAGTGGACAGTATTATGTGAAATTACACCATAAGTAGGCCTACCCGTGACACCAGACTCTAAGGGAGACTTTTTTGGGGGGAGAAAGTTCTTAGAGGGATGAATTATAGAGAAAAAATTCACAACAGAGGCGGGTTCTTAGGCAGAGACACTGTACTGGCATTATAGTGCAAAATGCACATGGGATAAAGATTTTCTAGATAATATACCCATGATTTTATTTTTGCCTGATTGTAGCTTATTTATATGAATAAATATTTATAAATGTAAATACTTATATATTATGTATATCTATGGAAGAATTTTTGCCATATATTCTTCTGTCTTATACTATTCAGTTCTCCACACACTCATGATTATGGGAACAGACTTAGCATAATGATGATTTGTTTATATCCACATAATGATGTACCTTTTCTCACAACAAAGGTGAGCTGTCCTCAAGATTTATAAAACAGGAGAGTTCTGGGAAGAATTTGTTCATGACTGTGATTTTATCAGCAATATTGCAATGTTTCATATTCATATGTTTTATATTACATTTTTATTGTACTTTAATACACACTGCACTCCAGTTATATGGACACAAGAATGCTATTCATAACAAAGCCTGCTCCTCATAACAATATGACATCAGTCTTCTCAGACAAGTAAGACATGTGAAAGACAGGAAATTGCCTTCATTTGCCTGTATAAGTAATTTCTGTCAGTGAGAGCTATTTAGAATATAAGAGAGTAAAAAAAAACTACCACATATGTCATTATAAGAGGAACCCTGGGATAATAATGTCAATATTGGATGCATTAATTTATTAGTAATATAGAAGAGAAAAATCAGGGCCCAAAAAGTATGTCATATATGAAGAATGTCATCAAGTGATGTTGATATATAGGACTGTACTTAGTTTAAATAAAGGTTAAGAGTTTTTTTGTTTTGTTTTTTTTTGTTTTTTTTTAAATCATGTGAATTATGTTCTTAGTTGTCTGTCTATATTTTTCTGCCTAGGCTGTTAGCTGGCTCTTTTCGAGAGAAAAAAACCTTGTGCTGAAAATTTGTAAAATATGGACAGAAAAATGTGCAAAAAATGTGAATATTCATTTTTTTTTTTTTTTTTCGCAAATGCTGACCTGCCTTCACAATTGTATGACATCAAATATGACCTCCCACCAGAAAATGAATGAAACTTCATTCACGGCTAAATTTTGTATTTACCATCACAATTTAACGTATGGTGCTGATTGATCCTATACATATATACATGTGTACACCTATTCTAGTTTACTCTGCTTTAGTCTTGAATAGTTCCTACTAATAATAATTAGTTTGTAGGAATGTGAATGCAAAGTGTTTTGTGCAGTGCATTATCGTTATATTCATTTAAACATAAAATCTCATTTAGTAAGTTGTATGAAATAAAATTGTTTGACATCTTGGTACTACCCTCTCCCTGTGGTCCTGGTACAAATGGAATATATGGATATTGTGATTATCATACTTGGTCACTTAAGACTATTAGATAGTATTCTATATGCCAAATATTTGTAACAATTTATTGATTAATTCCCCCGTAAGATTAACCCTGTAGTCGCAAGTAGTATATGTTGTCTTGGCAGTATGCACGACTCACAAGTAGTATCTGGTATCTCACAACTAGTGTCAGTTGCCTCGGTGGGAGGGACAGCTGAGGGTCCCAGCAGGTTAGAGCCAGGGGTTGGTCTAGTTCATTTTGATTATTTGAATGGAATGGTCCTACCACATGCCAAACTAAATAACACAACACCATTAAATAAAAACCAAAAAAGTTTATTAGTCATTTGAAACACTCAGACAGTGCCAACAGAGCAAGTAACTAATCTACATCATTTTGTATTTGCAAATAGACATATTAGCAATGGTATCCATGTCACTTTATAATTGGAAGGCAGTAATCGATATACTTTGGGGTGGCATAGTAGAAACAGACTGGGACCGCAGAAAGAAGGGATGATAGTCAATGCAGTATGTATGCCTAATTGTGGTACCTGGCTGGTGAAATGAGTGGGACATCATAGTGGCTTTTCATCTGAAAATTCACACAGCGGCCACAGGAGTTTTACTTGCAATATGTTATCACAGAAGAGTTGTAGCAAAGTAATTTTCTCACCAGCACAGTGCATTCATTTCTTTTTTTCATCAACACCAATAATTTTATTAGTGAAATAATTTAAACTGCATTTGACTTGACTCATTTGCCCAGTCACACATTCTGCTACTTCTGTTCTCTTAATTTTGTATAAAAGGAGGAATGTGGGCAAGAGAAAGATAATCTTCCTTTATATCTGCGATTTATGTTCTATTAATTTTTGTATAAAAAGGGGAATGTGGCGAGATAGTCCTGGATTTTTCCAAAGCCAAAGATACAATCATAAATTAATATATATATTTTTTTAATATGCATTAAGCAACTGTGTCACATAACTGTCACATGGTTAGAAACACAGCATCACCTCTGAAGTGATCAGATTAAATGATGTCACTGTATGGAAGGGTCAAATGGTGTAGACTCACTACCACATTGAAAAAGTCAATACTGTATCACTAATGGAAAGATCACTCAGTGTAGTGTCTGTCGCCATTGATTTGATTTTCATAGTCGTTCAATATAGTGATATGTGATGGCCATATATGTTGAGAAGAAACTATGTTGCATGACCAGGTGAAATGAGAGTGATGCAAAGACTTCTTGTTTGAGGCCATCAGATTTTACTGACCAATGGGGTCATAGAAGTTAACTTTGAACTTTGAAAGTGAATGTACCCACACAAAAGTCAGAGCCAAATTTTTTTTTTTTTTTTCACCAAAATAAAGCTTATTCATTTCCCTGTCTGTGGATACTGGTTAGTTGATTTCACATCAAAGTCATTTCACATGATTGCATGATGTACTGACTTATGATATAATATGTGCCTGTATTTTATCATGTGTATGGGATGCAGTACATGTATTTGTATGTGTGATTGTACAGTGTGATTGGCTATTTGGGTGTGTGTCTGTGCATGTTTTGGATTAGGTTTGATGTATAGGATTGGGTGCTTTCTGCTGATATCACTAGTGGTAATGCTGATTCATTTTCCTTCTTCAGAATTCCGCAAAACCTCACCAGTATAATGAATAAATTCCGTCCTGTTTCACCATCTTGTCTGATTTAATCATTTTGCTTGCTTGAAAGAGTGTGCTGTTCATGTGATATTGCAGTCTTGCAGAATGTGGACCCTCATGATAGTCAACTGTAATTAATATATTGTACATGTAATTGTTATTAACTGTTGTCAGCAGTATAAAAAAGTCAAAGTATCACTCGTCACAACTACTTTCACTATTCTGGTACTATTCCTACTGCCTCTACCATTACAAGTATCAGTACTACTACTGCTTCGAATACCACTGTACCAGTACTATACTACTTCCACTACTACTATTTCTGTTACATGTATTACCACCAATACTACATTTATATGCAGTGCCCCGAAGTTCGCGCCCTATTTTTAGCTACTCTGCCTAAATCTCGGAAAATCCCGTTCCTGTAATCAAATGAGAGTGGTAATCATTCTCGCGAGATCTGAAGCTGTTCGGGAAAACCCGAGGCGCGGACTTCGGGACACAGACGATAGATAGGGCCCACTACTTCTTTGTACATGTATTAGCTTAACCAGTTTACCCCTGGTGCTGCTGCTGCTCCTGCCACTGCTTGATATCATCCTTACTGATACCACGATGACAATTATCATAATCAGCGTGCCATCTGCTTTTATCTATTATTGCCATTAATATTTTCAACAACATCATCAAAATTAAGGAATCTTACTAAAAACATGAACAACTACCTCCATTATCACTGCAACTGCTGCATGTACTGGCAACTATTACATTTAGATATGTATTATTATTGCTACAAACAGTAGTAGTCTTGTTTCAGAAGCCAATCAATTTTATTTTCAACTTCAGCATGAAATTTATGCAATCACAACAGTAACATTGACCATACTCCCACCAATACTAGGTCTAATTTTATCATTATTTTACGTAAATGCCTTGAAATACCAAAAGGCCAAATTCATTGTTTCATCCCTTGGCTCTTCATCATGGCAGCCTATAACTACTTCTATATTTATGCCATTAATATTAACCTAGCATTATTATTCTTCACATAAACATTCTCTCCCACACTACATCGGTTATAAACTTCTGTTTCAGAACTATCACTATTGTTATTTTTAAAAAATAAAAAAATCTACAAACGTCAGCTGAGTCCCGGCTCACAGGTTCCATAATCCTGAGGATCACCGAGGCTTCACTGAGGATGCATGTTTGAACAGCTCCCTACATCTCTGTCTCCAAGCTGGCTTCTAGTTGTGGCAAAGCTGATTCCATCCACTCCTTGATATTGTCTTCTTCTTTTATTCTCATTTCTTCCTTTTTCGAGTACTGCTGAGTGCTGTCTTAGCTAGGCCATTGAACATGACTCTGTCAACTGAGTTTTCTACTCCTCCTCTTAGTGGCTACAAGTGTTTCGTAGGAGGTTATGAGATGTTTTATGGTGTTCTGTCAAGAGAATGTCTTTATATATAGCCTAGCATTAGGGGGAGAGAAAAAAATTAAACCACCTTCACTGGTTCACTTACTGGTTACAAACCACAAATGCCATTCTCAAACCAGTAAGAATATTTCTCCATCAAAAGAGCAAATTACTTCATGTTCACACCGTAACATAATTATTTTTTGTTTTGAAATGAACGATAAGAAAAAGAAAAAAGCTCCTCCACTCAAAATCCTGTTTAAATCTTCGCTTGTAAATTAACAGAAAAGAAAGCAATATTCTATTGGATTTCCTTCCCTGGGTACCTCTCAGTGCTTGTCAGTTCATTATATGTTAGAATAATCACCGCAGACTAGGTTGTTTTGCTGGTGAGCAGATAACGAATGATGGTGTAATAGTTTTAGCACACTTATGCGGTTTTGCAAAGACAGCCTATTTGACGTCACCTCCATGGTGAAAAACTCACGTAGTAGGTCGCAGATTCGATCGTGGATCCTGCCACCGAGAGATGGCAAGTTTTTTTTTTAGTGATTCAACGATTCCATGGTTTGCTGGGTCGGGAAGCCGGTCGATATAGCCTTCTCAGGTAAGGAAGAATATATTTCGGAGGTTCTGTGTGTACGTTCATGCGTTAACAGAGCAGCCACTGAAGCCTTGACAATCCTCCTTTCTTATGACTAAAAGGCTGAGAGAAAAATAGATGAATGAATAATAAATAAATAAATAAAATAAAATAAAAATAACAAAATGGACCAGTGATTGAGAACAATTTGTGATAAAATACCTCCAGCACCAGAGAGACCTCTATTGTGTTTTTGTTGATTTCAGAGGGGCTTTTGACAAGTTATAGCATGCTGCTCTGTAGTCCACCATATCGTGTCAACCTTGTTTCAGTGGCCAAAGAGATATGCAGCAAGACCACAAGCGCATTACCACACGGTAACACAGAAGACGGGATCAGCACAGTGCAACTCGGGAAGTACCAGTACGTCAAGAAAGTATCTAGGCCTACTCCTCAACCATCTTCAACATAATTATTTCTGGACAGAATCATGAAAGACACTGAAATTATAAGAGCACAAAGACGTTTGCGGGAGGGGGGGGCATCATAGATTCAGGATTTGCAGACGACATTGATCATCTTGCGAGGACGATCTGACCAATCTGGTGCAACCCATGGTCAAACTGTCTCGGCATTCGGCATTGAAATTAACGTGAGCAAGATCAAACCTATGAAAAACAATATACAAGGCACAATTCCTGAAACTGAAGTCAGTGAAATATACTTAGAAACTGAAAACATTCATATACATTAGTTTCATCATATCAAGTGATGGTTTATAATCGAACATTTTTAGCAGGAGTTTCTCATACAGCAACGGTACTATCAAGATTCCAGCCTATAAGGAATGATAAAAACATCAGTTTCCGTTCAAAGACCCAGATCTTATGCGCTCACTATTAGCGCCAGAATTCCTCTAGAGGGCCTATGAAACTTAAATGTTCAAGGCAGATTTACAAGGTCAGCCAATGCATCAGAAATGAAATACTGTAGAAAAAAGCATAACCACCTAACCAAAGAAAAGTTTCACGAAACGGTCGAGGAAGTTGTATGATCTCACAAAAACCTCGTCTCTGTAGTGAAAAGACGAGTATTGAGATGAATGGGTCATGTTAGGTTATGTGTGTCGATCGTCGAGCCTTACAAAATCCACCTTACAAGGCATAGTCAGAGACAGACCAGAAAGACAATTCATTAATTGAGAATGGACAGAAATAGGATTAGCTCATTCGCTAGAGCAGTGGAAGACAGAGGGTTTGAGGAAGTTAGTGGTCTCATCTTCAAGGCACCCCTATGGTATCGTCAGAAATCGGTGATTGGTGAAGTAAGGAGTTCAAGGAAGCAAAAATCGGAAGTCGATTAGTTTACTGAAAAAAAAAAAT
>JBCAUA010099681.1:0-10284 GCA_038406235.1 Peronia verruculata
TAGATAGATAGATAGATAGATAGATAGATAGATAGATAGATAGATAGATAGATAGATAGATAGATAGATTTAAAAAAATTACACACAGCCAGGATGGGAGAACATAATATATTACACGAGAGAAGGAAATATCAATATGCCCCGGGCTCAGGGGAAACATAGTCTCTCCCGACAAGCATGGAGGATCGATTAAAAGAAGCAAAAACATCGTACGTGTCAAAACTAAACCGCATCTCTCTGAGAATTTCAATGATATCGGGGGTCAAAAATAAAATCTGGCCGGGGCAAACTCTGTGGCGACTGAGAGAATAAAACTGCAATGCCAATTATGTCATCATGCATCTACCTTCTCTCTCCTTGAAACCTGAGGAACCGATACCACAGCTGAATCAATAAACAATACCGTATCTCTTATATAGTTCTGATTACGGCTAGACACAAGATGCCTCAGTTGGAAGCATTCTTCGATATGTATAAAGGGAAAGGATGGCTGATTTAAACATTTATGTATGAAGTGGAAAATATATGTAAGAAATGTTGGTGAATATGACGACGGAATGGTGGAAAGTTAACATTGTATATATTTTATTTGTATATATGTCTGATATATTATGAAATCATTCTAATAGATGACCGCATTCACAGAGTATCAACTTAACTGAGAACATGAGCAGTATATTTAATATTTCAAGACTACTTATTTAAATCCGTACAGAAAAGATCTGGAATAACGTCGTGGCATTTTCAGGACATTGCTGTTAAAGTCCAACTACCAGTATAATGAGCTTAATGGCAAACTAGGTATTTATATCAAAACAAACATATTTTTTTTTTCACTAGCCAAAAAGAGAATGAGGATAGTCAGGTGAGAATACTCTTAACGCCAACATAATTTATATAACAGATTTTTTTTTTTTTCAGCTAGTGTCTGATTCAACAGAATATCAAACCCAGTGTGCTCATCTGTACTGCAATTCTGCGCTCTTTGTCGCACCAAGCAATTTTTAAAAAAAACTAAATCAACAACTGTTTTGTTTTTTTTTCTTCTAGTGAAACGCAATGAATACGTCATCTTGAGTACTATAAAATAAAGGATGAAACATGACTTACAGTCTGCAGGTAACAGAAAGGCGAATAGTGAAGCTACGTAAACCTCAGTCTATTACAAAACTGTTTTTTTTTTTTTTGTGGAACAGGCGGTAGCTCTATGTTTCCTTAATCACTTTATTAAAACATTACGGAATGGAAAAAATGAAGGCTCACTGACTCGCTTGGTTTCTCGTTTTCTCTTCTGGTTTATATTTCTATGGCAAGGCCGAAAAATCACTCTCAAGAGATTGAAAGTTTACATAAACTGTAACCGAAACCAGCTGATTTGTTTGTTATGCTTGACTTTATATTCAGCAATGTGTGTCAGTACACTTAGAGCTTAACAGGAGTCGTCAAAGTATCACATAATACATGTCAAAGCCAATACGATAACAAAAGTACTCGCTTACAGTAACTACAATGGTTCAGTGTATTTCTTTATCACAAACGAGTAAATGCCACTATGTTATATTTCATATGTATCACGGCTCAGGTCAAATGAACCTCAAGAGCTCCGCAGTATTTAGAATATTCGAATGCAGACTTAAGTTTTTCAGACAGCCCTAGTGTTGCTGACGTGTTGTCCAAGAAGGCAACAATCCAGCGATAGCGAAGGCAACAATCCAGCGATAGCGAAGGCAACAATCCAGCGATAGCGAAGCCTTAGTATTTGAGCAATTTGCACTGTTCTGTTCAAAATACTGTGAAACGATTACCAGTCGTTCCATCTAACAGACTTGATAATAGCAATGATTTGATCACTGATAGTTACATAGCAATTACCATGTCCCTAGATGGGAACAGTATTGTTCAGGCCAGGAGAAAAATGGAACTAGAACAAAAGCAAAAATGGCATCGACAAATAACATAAAATTACGAAGCTTCATTTGATAACTGCTAACATTTCTGACATGTCTGGCAGCCTGTCATAGTGGAAATAACTGAAGGCCAATGACCAGGAGAAGGGAGAAAAGAGACAGTGGATATACAGACCAAAAAAAAAAAAAAAACATAAAAAGACAGACAGAAACATTGACAGACAGAATAGCAGATTTTCAGACAGACAGACAGATAGATTGTGAGACAGACAGGAAGCTGTTTAATTCACGATAATCTGAAACAAGGAAACTCAAATCATCCAGTTTTGGACTTGTTAAAGTTCCGGACCCAAGAGCCTTTCACTGTTTTCGCTAGTTTTTGTGTTGTATGTGTGTGTGTTACTAATATATATATATATATATTTTTTTTTTAAGTGTAAAAAGTGTAAATGATAATGATAATAATAAAGATTTTCGCAGAAAATTCGGTTTGTTTCATATCAAATACATTGTTTAACCAGTTTCGAAGCAACAAACAGCATTTTTGCTTTCTCGTCTAGCCCCCTCCCCTTCCTCTCCGGTTCTCTCTCTCCCCCCCCCCCCCCTCGGGTCAACACAGCAGTGCTGCATTGCGTCCTGTTTTCAGAAATGCCAAGCGTGGGGCTGTCTGATTTAAACTGAGGACGTCATAGGACATGTATCTTTTGCTGACAAACAAACAGGGAACTTATTTAAATTAGAGCTCTTTTTTCTTAATTTTTTTTTTTAGCTCCCCGTATGTAGTAGGGGAGCATTCTGAACACTGGACGGTGATGGTGCCTATGATAGCAATGAAAAAGTAATTATTTCAGTTTGAGTTGTGCTTTTATTCTGCCAGAGAAGAAGCCAAATCTCCTTAGCATAAATAGCGACTCTGTCCAGTAAAGGATTACGGCCATACACAAACGTCAGATAGAGATATAAGATAGAAAGCAGTGATTAGTGCAACGAATGCAAATATAGAGTGAAGAAAGTGATACATTTTCAAAGAGATTTTTCTTTTTTACCCAATGCTCGTCTGTAATCTTAGAAATACAGTATTCTTTTCCCAGCTGCATATGAAGAAGCCCTAAAGCTCTTCTCCTCTTCACTATTTTGACAATCACATAGATAATCTATAAGAAATCATCGATTTTTGAGGTTTTCTGGCACATGGACGTGAATTACCCTCAAACTCATATTTTCGCAACACATGAACATATCATGACCATGACGGCTTTGACATTACGTTGACAATCAGAGGCTTTTAAATATCAGACTCGGCATTTATGAGGAAACGTTGGAGATATGAAAGACTACTAATTTATCATGATGGGAAGACTAATGTTTGCTTCTACACGGACATACTTATGCATTCTTGGCTTTCTGCAAAGCCCTAAAAACTTGCTTTAGCCCATAACTTAAATAATGTTGAAAATACTGCAAGGAAATATTGCAGAAAAGTCCAGATCTAGATTTGTGAACTGCCACTTTCAGGCCCACAAAGACCCATCCTTGTTTTGTTTGTTTGTTTGTTTGTGTTTGGGTTTAACGACACATCAGCACGATTTTTTCCGGCTATATTGTGTCAAACATGGTGTGATACGTTTACACGTCAAGAAGAAGAGAGGAAAGAAAGCGGGACAGGAGTAAGGAAAGAAAGAAGAGATGCCTCCACTGGAATGTCGAGGATAGCATTCCATGGGAGACACCCCATCGATGGCGGGCTTATACCGCCTGCTGGTATATTTATAAAACCCAGGCCCCTGCGGGGAGGGGGTGGGAAGACAAAGGCCCATGCCTTCGCAGATGGAATACGTTGGTGACACGTTTGTATTTTACGTTACTCTACTTTATTTATTTTATTTCATTCCATTTTATTCTATGTTTATCTCCTTGATCTGTTCGTCGGAATGTATCGATATCGTTCTTTAACCTTTGTGTTAATTTCTTTTTTCACACATTTGAAGTCCAAAACGAACAACAAAAAGAATCAAGCACAAAAGCCACAAAGCCCATAACATACAAAGCTGTAATTCCCAGCTCACATCAAAATGACATCTTCATTTAAGACAAAGATCAACGATTCTTCAAGTGAAAAGATATGTCTTTTTCTTGAAAGTAAACTTTCATCTGAATCTCGTCTTCATGATAAATATCTAATAATTCATATAATTTATCCGTTCTCTTCTTTTTGAATGAGTAAGGCTCGAAGAAGAGACAGAGGTGCCAAAGGAGTGTTAAAAGAACAAAGAAAAAGTTAGAGAAAGGGGTGAGTTAGAGACACATGCTGACTATGGTTAATAGTGAGTGAGACATACAGGTAGTTAGAGCAGAATCGGTATGAAACAAACCAAACCAAAAGATTCCTCCACCTTTAGACTTAATTAAGGAAACGAAAGTAAACTTAGCCAACTGAATAGTGCTTATCATGCTTTGACATGCGCAGACTGGCTATATACATACCGCACATAAAATAATCTGCGAGTGAAGAAAGTGAGAGTGAGAGATAGATGAATAGCACAAATAAGACTGTGTGTTCGCAAATAGATTTAGAAACGGCATCTCAGGTATACAAATGTTTTATCAAAATACTTTACCCACATTATGCAGTAATGGGGATAAAAACTTGCAAACTTGTACAAATCTTAATGTTTCTTCTGACGACAACTAGCTCCCTCAGCGATGCACCTCAACCCTGTCTCTTTGATCTCCCGTAATGCTTGAAATAAAATAATCCTTCTTTAATCCAGATCATTCTTGTGTTGTTGAAGTAAGTTTCAGAGTCTGATGGAATCTAAAACTGGCAAATTAAGATCTCAGTATGAAAACGTGTTAAAGAAAATAAAGTCATGCAATACACGTACAATTGGGAGATCAAGTGAAAAAAAAAAGTCATTAACGTGACTACTTTAGTTCGACCACAATGCATCATGAGAGGGCCAGGCATGGTCCTATTTTTAATTGTAGTGATTGCTATTCTAGAATTTTATTCCTGGTCCAGGACATGGAGTAATCCATAACATGCTTGATTTTTCATGATCTATGTCAGCGAAAATGTACATGATATCGTTCTCATTGTCTTAAATGTTGAGGACTATGGTTTGCTGGCGTTACTTTCAGCGAGAACCATTGGTACAACAAACATGGCTTTCAGAATATTATGAAGTTCTCTCAGCTAAATTCTGTGATCAAATCACTACATTATAAGCCATTCTTCGATTATGGTCAGTTTTTTTTCTTTTCTCTTCAGTATCGTTTTTTATCTGTAATCGTGCTCAACTAATGGCCCTCCTGGTGTAAGGTCTGTCTGATACCAGTTGCATAATGTTTATATCAGGACAAGCACACTGAACTACAGACATACATTTTTCCCAATAAAAAACGCTGACGTTATCAGTTGAGAAATGCTACGGTTTATTGCCTGTAACTCACCCATTCATACAATTATAGAGTACTATATACCGAGTCATTTGGTTTCACTAGTCGTGTCAGTACATTTTTATTTTTATTTCAGTTTTGAACTGCTAGCCAAATAATTTGCCAGTTAACGTTTCTTTCCTCAAGCTTGAAAGATGAAGGTGAAAATTTTTTACGACACAGTTCTTGATCACTATGGGCATCAGTGTTGTTCCTCCCACAGTAGTAACATGTTGATTAAGGAATTAACACCACGAAAAGCAGAGAAGAAAAACAAAGGAAGCTGCATGGCCTGGGTTTCTCTAAGCTGCACGAAGTAAATTAAATGATTATAATTATATAACTTAATGGACTGTTTCAATTGAAACAAGCAAACAAAGAATTGCTGTAACAACAGAAATGACACACATTTTCCATTGCTTTGCTGCAATATGGAAATCTTGATTGCTTTCTGTGCTCACACTGGAGTCTGACTATCACAAGGACCCATTTCTCTAGTAGTGCAGTATCTGAGCTAGTATTAGAGTTTACTTTTTTAATTAAGATTAGCCAAAATGTAAGGCATTTATGTAGGGAAAGAAGGTATTTTTCTTTAGGCTTTTGATTTTGATTGGCACATTACACAGTCTTCAATTCACACTAAGCATAAACTCAGTGATGACAAAAGGCTATGCTAAACGAGATTCACAAACTCTAAAATGTCAATGCTAGGACAGAACTTCTGTCTTTCAGCTTAGTCACTGCCCGTAACCGGGATCTTACTCAGTTTTATTCTGCATTCCCTTTCATCTACGCATTCAGAAATAGAAATAATTGTCAGTAAAGTTATAGATAGAATTCGTATATTATTCCTTAGCCGTAATGGCATGATTTTGTTCATGACAGATGACCAATAGATCACTTGTCACTCAGAAATGCGTTTCCGAATTTACGCATGAAACAGAAAAAATGGACAGGAACCCTATCTGCCGCGTTTTTAATAAAATTGTATCTGCCCAGAGTCATGACAAACTTTCCAGCAAAAATTTATTGGGATGTGAACCGCACTAAGTCCTATGCAGTGGAAATGTAATTTCAACCCCTAGTTTATTAAACTAACCACGATAAAAGCTTTATTCTCGTCCTTCAATCCTGAGTCTTCTCGCCGTTTTAAAGGGTGTGATCATGCTCACTTCGTATTGAATCAAAATTATTCTGAGAACATTATTTTAGCTAGCATGTGTCATTACATAACCCGTAGGCAAATGGCGTTCTTTCTCATTCTCTTCTTTGAAATTAAAGCATATTACAATTATTTAATTCTCGAACCTTTTCCACCGTCATGGAAAATTTCTTCCATTCTAAGAGAAAGCATTGCTGTGAGGCCTTACTAAAAGCGATTTATTGTCTACTTCCACTGTTTTCTCATTCAGCCGTGAGCACAGGTCGTCATTGTCCTAACGTGTGATTTCCTGGGACAGACTCGTCCCCCTCCGGCCGGAGGGTCATCTGGCTGTTCATGGGAAAATGGCTTGGCCTGGCTTTGCAAGTGGCCACGAGAGTCCATCTTTCTGTTCAGAACCCCGATCAATATCAAATGGGGCTATGAGGAAATGTTTTCAGACCAATTAAGCAATCAGTTTCCCCCCTCTTCTTGTGGACGTCAAACATGCCCGGCCTCGGACAGAATCAACTTTCACATGTTTAGTTACTGACAGTCTTTTATTTTTCTTGTGGCAATCGATCAATAGTAAGTGCTCATGAGGAACGCTATATTATCTCTTTACGAATGGCTATCTTCCTCTTCAATAACATGTCAATTTCCTAATCGCTGGTAAAAGCTGATGGAATCTTATCAGCTAATTTTCTCGGACATAAACAGAATGCTTTCCTGGTTTGTTCCACGGTTTAGGGTCTAAGACGATATAGCTAATCTTTTTAAAAAGAAAGGTTTCTTTATGAATTACAATCGCTGGCAAATTAGGGCACAACTTCGATCAAAATGTTAAAGGATTTATTCAGTGAATCAATAAAGAAGCACCAAAAAATAAAAATAAAAATAAAAAAAATAAATAAAATAAAATAAAATAATAATTTTCAAAAAGTTCTCCTCCTATCTTCAGGGGGAATGTATCTAGTTGGTTTGTCGTCATATAACTGTGTTTAAAACTTTAAAAAAAAAAGTAAAAATAGCTATGAACTGACTGCGATAGTATCAGCCAAAAATAAAACAAAAAATCTTTGGTTCTCTTTTTCATACAGAAAACAACAAAACTAATACTTTAAGAACCCGGGTTGCACCACATTAAGGTAAATCACCACAAGAATAGTAACATCAACAGCCACTCCAAGACTATGTTATATCCCTCAACATAGTCAGGCAGTTTTTTTTTTTGTTTTTTTTTAGTTCAGTCAGTTTATATATGGTCTCAAATAAACAAGAATTCCGGCTGAACAGTCAGCTTTATAAAGATTCCATAGCTGCCAACCAAACGATCAATAACCTACTCCTGTATATGTGAGAAAGGTTTTAGTCTTTCTTGTGTCCACAGCTGCGCTGTATATACTGTTGAACCTTGGACCCAAGAAATGCACTTTAAACAAATTAATTCCCTCATTTAAGAATGTTTTTTTTTTCTTTCCAAACGGCCATTTCGTGTATCGCCAAGCAAAAAAGAACAAGCAAATGGTCTATCAAGCCTAATCTAAATATTTCTTGCACCAATACAAAATATTATGCGCTGTCTGTAGGGATCAAACATAAATTTCAGGATGGAAAATTCAGTGTGGTGTTAGGTTTAGTTCTAAGCTCTGAGCAAAAGTGAAACAATGCAAAACTTCAGTTCGTGAGTTAGCGCTGTATTACCCTGTGCTCCTGTCCGCGCCTTGCTTGGACTTTAAGTAACTGAAGGGGCCACAAAACATATGATAAACACAAGAAAATCAAAACATAGAAAAATGACAATAAAGTAATAAGATGACGCTGAAAACTGAAAAAAGAAAAATGAATCAAAAGTAAGAGTAATATAATCCTTAATGTTTGTCTCAAAGTCAAAAAAAAAAAAAAGAAGTTTTTTTAAAAAAGTATATTGCATTTTTGATTAATATAGAATGGTTTTCTGTCATCAGAAGTAGATTAGAAAGTAAAAAAAAAAAAAAAAGAAGGTTTTTCTGGTCTCCTGACATTTGAAGCAAGGTTTGTGTTGTCATTATTTCGTTGTCATTCATTTACTTGTTTATTTTATCTATTTATCAAGTTGTCTATTTATCTATCTGTCTACCTATCTACCGGTCTATATATTGTTGACGATAACAATATTCTTATAGATTTCTGTTATTTTTATGTAAGACCTTACAGGACAGAAGCCAGACTGTATAATCAGATTATGGCATACTCAACTTTTCTCTGAAGTCTAAGTGAAATGAAACTCAGACGCAAAGAAAAACCTCGGCCGGCCTCTTTAAACATTCACTGATTAAAGAAACAGGTTTCTCAGGTCTGCGCTTGCAGTCTTCTTGTAAGGATCAGCCTATCCTAAGTGTGCCACTCCATGAGATTCCAGCTCATATCATTATGTTGTAACTATTATGTTTTTTTATGAAAAAATGGTTGAAGGGCACACATTTGATACCTTTGCCTATGAAACATCACATCCATAAATGTGAAGCTTTCAAGCATATCTCAGTTTACCCAAGAAGGAACATAGGTTAATATCCCTACAGCGATGTTGCATCAAAAGGAAGCCAAGGCGTTCCTTTATGTTCTGTTTTTTTATTTTTTTTTTTTTAAAGAAACAATTAAGCCTAAGGACAGGTAATTTCCTGAAAAGCAGGACGTTGATTCATTCTGACCTGGGGTGTTATTTAAAATCCAGATGAAAAAAATCAGCTCAATGAATTCTTTTCATTTAGACGAGACCTTTACATTGCAATTCGAACATCAGTGTATACCTCGGTGCATTAATTTGGAGTATAAATGCCAATTCCTAATGTGGCCCCGAACAGAAAATAAAGACTTCAGATATGAAACTGCCATTCGGCTATTTAGTTTATAGAAAACGATTTCTCTACAGAAATGCAAGGTGTTTTTTCTTAGCCCATAATGGTTGATAATGGTTGATTGACACTATATCATTTTTTTTTCATTTATTTCATCTCTTGTACGCTGTAACCTCAAAGACTGTCATCATCGGGCCAATATCTCCGGCTTCTATCTATTAGGGATATTTAAGTTGAAACACCGCACAGAAGTTGAAACTAAAAACAAAAAGAAAGGCAGGGACACTATATGAAATTTGGTTGAATATTTAGTTAAAAAAAAAAAAAAGTTCCACGCTTTCTTAAATCAACGTATAGGCTTATAAATTATACATGTGTCCTAAAGTTTGAGGCTAATTGGAAACAAAATATCGGAGGAAGTAAACGAATGATTGCAAGCTGTACTGCCCTCCAGATATAAATCAATAAATGAATAGAATAAAACATTGCAGCTTATCTATCACAAACATTTAAATAATTAAATCAAAACATAAATAAATAAATTTGACAAACTACAGAAAACATATGTACAAAAGCAAAAACAATGACTAACACAGTGACAGTGACTAACTGTTCCTCCAAACTGCCCTCAGATATTGCTAGGAAGCTCAAGGCATTATTCAAGTTAAACTCCACAGTAATGTTATCCCACTGTTTGTTTGTTTGTTTTAGCAAATCTTCATTTCATCTATACTTGTGTGTTCAGCTGAATGCCTTGCGTGACTTGGACTGATAAATTTATTTGCTACGTCTTAAAAGTATAGAAACAATAACAACAAACAATCAATCTTCCAAAAGACAAAAGGGATATATAGAGCTGTGCAACGAGGTCACTCAGACGCTCGCCTATTTTGGAGCCCTAGGAATGAATCGATGAAAATAAACGAGAATTTTATACGGTATGATATACTATATATTTTTC
>JBCAUA010099692.1:0-10284 GCA_038406235.1 Peronia verruculata
AATGTGTCATCATAGTTATGTCCGTAAGATTTCAAGTTGTTGTTACATAATGTCAATTTCACAGCTAAGCATGTGACTTCTAGGTCTGCAAACACATTTTTGTGTAGGAGGAGATATATATGAAGACAAAAAGTCATGTAAAAAAAAAATTATTTTAAACTTCATAACAAACCCCTAGTGCAACATTTTAGGTGTCCACCTAATGGCAAAGGCTCAAATAGGAATATATATATTTTTAATAGGACCTAGCCATGGGGAGCGGTGGGAGGAGAAAGGCTTTCCTCCCCGCCACCGCGGACTTCATGTCTCAGACTTGCACCTATTCGTTCCCAACTATCGCCTGACAAATGATGGCCCTTGTGGTGTGACCCATGCCAACCCATGACTAGGTTTGGTGCTGCAGGCTCAGAAGAAAAAGGAAAAGAAAATACATTTGGACAATACATGCAGAGTCTACTAAGAATATTTTCCCTTGGGTGGATTCTGGCTCGGTCTTACGGATAGTCCTGCCCTTTCCCACTTGCATGTGTAGGTATGATAGATCAGGCCTGAGGGTCACAGCCAGTGATGGCCACAGGTATCCAACGGGGAGAGAACGGCGTCCCTCCCTCACCATAGGTCCTCCCGGCACGGCACTGTTGAAATTCCACTTAAGGCCCAAACAAAACAACAAGACAGTGCAGCATGTCGATGCAATAAATCAAGTTAAAACAAAATCTCCTGGTCTGCCATTGGTCTTGCCGTGGCTATTTTTCAAGTTCTTCATTTATACCATAAGTACAAACCCCCCCCCCCGGAGGGAGGCCGCCAGGACTACAGCTCTGTGTGGTTCAGGCTGACTTAAGAATTTAAAGTGTTATCAGAATTGATATCTAATTTGCATGGTTTATTTGCTTTGGGCTGCTGTAGGAATTGATTTTGTGTGGTAAAGATGTCAGAAATTGGGTCATGAAATTGGGCGTATCCGGAAGTACCCAGCTGTGGGAATAGAGTCGAATAGGGAAAGAGTTAATTGAAAATCATATTGCGTAATTTTACATGCTGTGGGTATCCAAGACTGACATTTTTTTTTTTTTATGGTTCATTTCAGAGAACTGTTGAGTATACTTACTGAAGAAGAATTGTATACGCTTGAAAGAGCATTGTGCAGTCAAGAAGAACCTTCGTATCTTATAAGCTTAGAAGAACAGAAGAAGCAAAATGCACGAGAAGAGAGGCGAAAAAGCAAGGAGGAGAAAAAAGTGAAAGGTGCTTCAGGAAAAAAGAAAAAATTGAAAGATGAATCAGATGATGGCAGTGTAGAAAGTGAACTGACAGCCCTCGAGATTGCAGCAAGACTAGAAGCTTTAGCACTTGATTTTGAAGCGTCCAGGAATGCGAAGCAAACCCAGACAGGTGAACCACAAGATCTGGAAGCACAGAGTAAAATAAGTGACTCTTCCACCTCATCATCTTCATCTCTCTTAAGTGAGGCTGATGCTGAAGATATCAGTGCAGCTGAGGCTCTGAAAGAAAGTGAATCAGGTTCGGATGATGGGGAGGATGTTCAGTTGCAACGTTTCACTAATCAGCTTTACTATGAGGTTAACCTAGACAGTCACAGCATACCACAAGGTGTCTCTCTAATGGGGCCTGTTAACGCTTTTACTCCGGAGGAAGTCTTTACTTCACCTTCTCCAAATTCACAATGTGATAAAGATGCAGAAAAGGAAGATACCATGGCTTCATGTGAGGAGCCTCAAGAGACTGATGTCCATGAAGAAGCAGAGGGCTCAGACAGAGAAATGGCAGTTGCAGGCAGAGCCCATTTTGCTATGAATAAATGTGACAGTAGTGATTCAGGACTGCATAGTGAAGCACTGAGTAATTCTGGTAGCTTGTTCACAATTTCATCCAGTGACTCAAATCAACAGCTAGGAAATCCTGAAGGTTCTGCAGCAACAGAGGACATCACTTACAGTAATTGGCAGTCACTGTCCAGTGCAGCTTGTGTTCAACCTCAGTCATCCGGCAATGTAGAGAATCCACTGGTTGATAAGAGAGAGAGTTCCAGTACACTGATCCCAGTTCCTGAATCAAACTGTGATGGCCAGGCATGCCTTAATTCCATTTCAAGTAAGTTGCATCTCATCAGCATCCTTTGTTGTTAAGTTCAGATAAAAAAAAATGATCACCATGCGTTCCTTCATTGTTTTATAAATATAATAAAACTGTCTCACCGGCAACTAACAAAACATTTCAAGAAAAGCAAATAACATATAATAAACAACTTAATCTTGATCTGCCAATGCATTCCTTCATTATTTTGTGTGTGGATGGTATAGGAAAGTCATTTTGCTTGTGTTTTATGTTGAATGAGTGTTTAGCAAATGGGTGTATTTCCTTTTTTTTTGTTGTTGTTGTTATTTTTAGTAGCAGATAATTTTGTTCTCTCTTATTTGAAATATAATTTCAGTTGTACATTTAGCATTGGTTTAAAAATATCATTAAAGTAGATAAATCTCAAATCTTGTTTAATGTTGCACTGAGATATGGACTGATATCAGCAGATTTATATGTCTTGCAGCTTGTCGAAATGAGACGTAAGTCGCTGGGTTATATCTGAGAAATCAGGCTTTGAATGTGATGAGGGGGGGTCAGATATCAAATTTTTTTTTATTGCAGAAATCCAAAGTACATTCATTTGTAAACAAAACAGTGTCGGTCTTACCCTTGATTTATACATATTACTTGATTAAAAGCGGATTATTTATGAGTTAGGCATGTCGATTTATGTGTACGACCATTCATTTAAACTCGATTTACTCAGAATTCCGCTCATTGCTGAGCGGTCCCCCGTTACCTCTTTAAACTGCAATATTTCTGGCTAGAATAGAGTTAGCTCAAAACTTTCTTCACTACCAGAAAGGGTATGAACTAAGCTATCACATGATACCAAAAACTCCATATGGTGAATAATCGACATACGTCTCATTTTGACTGGTTGCGAGACATATGTAGTAATATGCATAATGTATGTGTATTTTATGAAACGCAGTCATGCTGGCATATTAATTTTGTTTGGTTTCATTTTTCAGATTGTGAAGGCAGTCCTTTTATTGATGGCTCTAGTAGTGAAGATGATATTATGATTACCCCTGTAGAAGAACATAATGAAATAATAGACTCAAGCAAGAATTCTCAAGTTTTTATTTCGGCAGTAACGGAAGATCCTGGGATATTGAACTTCCATCAAAGGAGTCCTTCCTGTGAAAGCGCCAGTGACAGTGCTTCTGTTCCACTGAATTGTACAAATGTTAATGTTGAAGGAGCAGATATCAAATACAGTATGAATGTTTCAGAAAAAGGAAGAGAAGGGAAAAATGCCAGTGTTCATGAGGAGCAGCAGATTTCAAATCTTAGTCACAAAAATGGCAAAGAAAAAGAGTGTGAAATGGTTCAGAGAGAGAAGGATGACCTGAATGGGAAACAGCAGCCAGAATCTAATGCAGTAGCCAAATCCTGTGATGAAGTAAAGCATCAGCATGATGTAAATATTAAGCAGGATGGTGAAAACTCTTTGTTGAACACAGCAGTAACTATTAATGGTGATCTCACTTCTTCAGCAGACTGTCACATAGTTGAAACACCTCCGCCCTCACAGTCAGCTGTTGTGGTAGAAGAAAACAGTGAGGGCAGTGCTGATAAAACAAGCACATTGACTGGCAAGTGTGATAATTTCCCATCGGGGGCAAGTAATTGTGTCATAGATCAAACCACAGGTTGTGTTGATCCTGTTAGTACATCAGCTGCACCTATTCAGGCTTCTGGATCTCCACCAGTTGAAAAGCCAGTAACATCTGTGATCCCACCGCATGAGGTATCATCAAATAAGCAAACTGAGCAGGAACATGAAGACAAGACAGCAACGTCAACAACACAGAATGATCAACAGATTCCTATGACAGTACCCAGCTCATCGTCAACAATGGCCAATGCCACATCATCAGAGTCAAGCCATAGAGGTGCAAAGGGTTCCTCTAGAGCCAAAGAGAAGTCTAAGAAAAGTCCTTCGTCCAGCAGTGCAGATTCAAAGAGACACCCTGCTTCAGCTTCTGACAGATCCTCTTTACCAGGACAAGCAAAATATCTGATGGACTCCCATTTACTGGACACTGATTGGTAAGAACAACTTCTCTTTCGTACATTGCATGGTTCACATGAATTTAAGTACTCAAATGATGCTTATAAAAATGACATGGTCTGCCAGAATGAATTTACCATCTCAATGATATCAGCAAAAAAAGAACATTGGGGAGGTGGAGGGGCTAGGGCACCCCCACGCCATCCCACCCCACGCCCAAAAGTGCAGGTTTATCACTGAATTGAATCATAATTTCAGACACATCATGATGAAATCAGGCTCTTGTCCAATTTTGAGCATATAGGGTTATTGGTATCACTGTAAAGATTACTCATTTCCTGTTCTGTGTGCGAAAAAAAAATAATTGTTCTATCTTAAGTAGAAGTTGAGATATTGGCAAAGAAAAACGATGGAGATGACCTGTTGCTGCAGTTGAATTTATCAAGAAAATTGTAAATCCTTATTAATTCTTGTTAGGCCATGCCACCAAATTACAATTTTAGGGCCTTTATTCAATCTATTTCAATAAATTGAACGCTGAAATGCATGTTTAGATTGATATAGAAGGGTTTGGTGAAGAAGAAAACTGCCTTAAAAATTTGTTCACTGTTGAAAAACATGTGATTTCTCTGGTTGGTTCAGTTTGACAAGTGCCTGATTTCATCGTGTGGTGTCTTATTTGAGGCAGTTTTCACCATACTTTAATGTTACCTACTCATTATTATCAGAGATGTCAAATTTCGTACTTTAGTAGGATTTCCTACTTTTGGGCTGTTAGTAATTTCTCTCTTGGCCCCGAATCCGGTGTTATTTACCATGAATGTATTTTAGTTTTGCATGTTGCCAAAGAATATGCCAGGAACTTTTCCTTCCTTTTCATGTAGACAGATTGACATTCCTGTATTATCACCAGAGATTTCAGAGTAAATATACTTTCAGAAGCATTTAACTCACTTGCATCCATTCCCATAAAAATTGCGAGATGGCTGAGCTGACATTAAAGAACCAATCCTGCAACCCAAAAATAATTTTTTTTTTCTCCCTCCTTTGTCCCGCAAAACATACGGGAATGATCTTCTATCATTGGATAGTCATTTCTTTTGTTTCCTTGAAAGTTTCACTGGAATCAGACAGCCCCCCCCCCCCTCTTTTGGGGGGGGGGGGGGGGGGGACATTTTTTTTTTCCAAAGAACCACTGACTTCCAGAGCAAACAATGAAATATCTCCAGTGCACTGCAGAATGGCCCCTCAGCGAAAAGCAACAATTGTGTTACAAATATTTGAACAAGGAGGGTCTGACAGTGAACTAGAATGTTATAATTTTGATCTAGACCCCAGAATATGTTCCAGTGGGTAGGAAAGGAGAGGAATGGTCTGAATCAGATAGCCTTAGATGGAAAAGAGACTCCTCCTAGATCTAGAATCAGTGCTAGTAGCAAAAGGAAAGGCAAGAGGAAAGCAAGAGTGGCATTGACATCAAAGTGAGTACACCAATCCAGATCCACACAATCAAAGAAAGCTTCATTTGCATCTAGTGAATCTGTTCCAAGTTCATCAACATCTAGTTTGCATCCTCGTTTACGAAGGGTAGTGATGCCGACTCTGTGTTGATTTTGAAACATTTTTACAGATATTTTTCTGAAAAACAAAAATTGACAATTTTCTATAAACCCTAAAAAAAGAAAAAATGAAATTGAGATATCTTGGTGAAATATGTTTTATTGTTTAGTACATTCATTTATAAGTCTTGTGTCCAAAAATCAAAGGGATTGGTTAATTACAGCAAAAATAGTATTTTTTTAAACATCACCAAAATACCTGGTCTTCAACAGTTGTGGTAATGTAAAAGCCTGGTCTCAAGTGAGTCAAACCTCATTAAAACCTTTGTATTATATTTTTTTGAAAAAAAATGCACATTTTTGTTTTGTTTTATATTATTGCATATTATATATTCTTTAATGTACTGTCTTTTTGTACTGTTCAGAATTGTTTAGAGGATTGTTTTTCAACTTATGGTTTTTATTGATATTTAAACACAAAAACACACACACATGCACGCACGCATGCACACACACACTCAGAGAGAGAGAGAGAGATTATTTGATTTTTTTCTTTCATTTATTTATTTATTTTTTTTTTGTCTCAGTTAAATATTTTCAGATTGTAAACATGATATACTGTTTGTTTATCAGTGCGATTCATACTTTGAAGTTAAATGTAAATTTATTCTATCCTGCTCTAGCTTATTCTCTCTTATCCAATCGTATGCTATCCTATCCTGTCCTGTTCTGTCCTATGCTTTCCTATCCTGTCCCTCCCTAACATAACCTACACTGTTGTATCCTATTCTATCCCATCCTGTCCTGTCCTATTCAATCCTGTCCTATCCTATTGTGTGTTACCCTTTCCTGTCCAGTGTCTTGGAAGCTGTTAAGATGCATAGAAGACTTTGCAACAAGCTTTTGCTATTCTTTGTAAATTTCAGGCACTGTTAGACAATGGCTGAATAAGAGATCAGTTTGTTCACTGATGTCCTCCTATCTTTTTCTCCTTCATCTTCTTCTTCTGCCTCTTTGCACTGGTGACCATTGCAGATTAGTTTTTTGGCAAGATTTGTTTGGTGATACTCTCTGATTTCCCTTCTTTATGCTATGGACATCAGGTTTTCATATGATCCTATGGCTTTTCTTACCCTGGTCTGGATCACCAAGTTGGATGCGAAGGATCTGTCTGAGTCATTTTCTCAATTTTGACTGTCAGAGTCCTTGTTTCACAGACATAGAGGAATATGGGAATGATCCATGTGATCCTGGAACTGATTGTGGTATTTTTGTCTTTCCAGAGAAATATCAGTCTGGCCATTGTTGCTGTCATTTATGCATCTGTTAGAGCACTTTAGGATTCCTCATTTTAAACAATTGCCCTGAGGCACTTAATGTCCTGAACTGTCTTAGTGTTTCCCACTGGATGGTGATATCAGTACTGAAACTATGATGTTGATAGTGATTTTGACCCTTACAGAACTGATCTTCATGCCAAATGTGGAACTTTCTTCGGACAAATTGTTAGGCTGGCTGATTCCTGCTTTTATCCTGCAAACCTGTTGATGTGATTGACAAAATTTAGTTTCCTTAATTCATGCTACCAATGCTTCCTGATCCTTGGCATCCCTGCAGAGAATATGTCATAATTCTCTCCAGGTGTTTATTGGAATGAATGACTGAGAGTGAACAGTGATGTCCCACTCCAACATTTATCTTAAGCTAGCCTCATTGACTTTTGTGAGAGAAGACAATGCTGGTGATGTTTTTGTGTACATATTTTTATAGTCCTGATCAAATGAGTGTTAATGTTGTTTAGTTCCTTGGACAACCATAAACCTGTGTGCTATATTCTATGGAACACTTTCTGGTAATTTGCCGGTGGTACAGATTCTACTAGTGCTAATATCACCTTTCCCGCATTATTCTCCTGTAAAAAAATCTGTTATGTAGAACTGCAATCTGCTTTGAACCTTGCCTATTCTTCAGGAATATCTTTGCAGTCCTCAGCTTCAGTCTGCTCAACAGGATGCTTGACATCTTCATGCTCTGATCGCTGATGGGACTGATGGTTGACAAAGTTGTAATTTGTCTTTCTTGGGGAGAGTGAAGATCAAGGATAGGGGCCATCATGTGACCACACACCTATTTGCCGGATCTTGTTACAAATTACTATGAGGACACTGATCCTACACCAACTCTGCTGTTATATTGTCCACTTGCACTGATTTTTCCAGTTTCAGACAGAGACTTAATTTGTTGGTGCTACTTCTTGCCATAATATAGGGAAGTGCTAGGGACAAATTTGGGAGATAGATGACTAACAAATAGATGCCCAATCATCCCACCTTGCAGAATACAGTTATGAAAGTACTATTTCTGCCCAGACCTCACTGTTCCCAGCTCATACCAGGTTCTATCATATTGTTAGTGATTTACATCTGTCCTTTCCAGTTATCACAGCAGTGAGACCAGTTCCTACACCTCAGATTGTGCAGATCAGGAAGAAATAGCTCTGGCCATTAAAGCTGCAGAAAGTGCCACTCGCCATCAAGTCCGTGCTCGGTTCAGAAGCAGTAGTGATATGATTCATCGGCTGTTTGTTTGTATATCAGGTAACTGCGTATGTGTATAAAAGTAGATGAGTGATGATGTGATTTATGATAAATTCTAAAAGGGTAGACACTAAAATTATTTGAAATGAATATATTATCACAATAGGTAAGTTGTTTGGGAAGCAATTCAAAGACAAAGTGAAAATGGCAGGCTTTATCAGACGAAGGCTTTACAAAAATTTCTAAGATAAAGAAGAAATGATTCAATCAATGCAGGATTTAGTGATTACAGAACTTCATCTGACCCTGGAGTTTTCTACCAATCACCTGTATGTATTGCCAAAGTAGGTCTTATGCAATCATATCCACATCACATTAATATTATATCACTTCTGAACCTTATCGCCTTACATGCCAGCAGGCTCTCCCACAGGTATCCTGCTTCAAACTACATGAATACAGAATACACAGGGATGTCAAATTTCCTACTTTAGTAGGATTTCCTACTGTTTGGCTGTCAGTAATTTCTCCGTTGGCACCAAATCCGGTATTATTTTACCATTATAATTTCCAACTTTTTCATGTAGACAGATTGACATCCCTGAATAGAGATGGTGGCATCATAATCTTTGTTTACTTATTCAAAACATGTTTCACTTCATTTCCTGTCATTGTTCTCACTTTTCATTTCTCTGTGTTGTTAACACAAGCAACTCTTAGAATACCTGTATTTTGCTGTGGAATCCCAGGAAAAAGAGTATGGCAGAGTGGGGAACCCAGGGTGCAAGGGCTAATGTACCAGGTTTTAGATTACATTGCAGCTTGTATATCTTATCGTGTCTATCTTATCGTGTCTACCTTTCAATCCATCCCATCTCATTTCCCATTGATGAAAGCAATGATGCCAAGCAGAGAAATTAGGTCAGATTTTTTATTTTGATCCAAGACAATCTAAATCAACACATTTACAAGAAATAATTATCTAGATCTGAATTTAGTTATTCTCCAACACACACAAAACAAAACAAAACAAAAAAAAGTCCCCATCTGATGAAGGGGCATATGTAAAATTTCAGATTTTTTGGACATGAGACCACCCTCTGCATGCTCAAAGTGAGAATTATATTCTCACGAAGAGTCACCTTGACAGCTGTATGTCATTCTCACAAACTAATGTGTAGTCATATAAACCATTTTGTGTGAAGGTGAAATAACTGAACAATGGTGCTTGCACTGCAGTACTGTTGTTGGTGTCTCAAACATCTGGTACACTAGATGTTGTGTGATAAGACGAGTTTCAATTTTGCATACTTCCTCAAGCATACCTTACTCGTGAAAGTGTGGCATATTGAAGTCATACATGCCATTCATCCCTAGCAGGTTGATACATTATTATTTCTTGTTTTTATAAGACTCATTAGAACCTTATTTTAGATATAACAGAGATTCTATTTTTGTTGACTGTGAAGCTTGCAATTGACACTGGATACACGCAACAGTATTCCATTCAGTTATTTTGCTGTACCACATCCAGAAAGACCAGATCTGGTTTTTGTATTCAGCTTGCTTCTTAAATTAAGAATTATAGATTATTTTAAACTGTATCAGTCTCTGCCCAGGAGCCCAGTCATTTTGAGACAAAAAAAAAGTGGGCTCTGATGCAGATTGAAAAGTTACACAACCACTGTCCTGGGTGCTACAATAAGTTTGTCATTTCTGTTAGTTTAAGATTTCTTTGTGTGAATAAGAACAGCTTTCTCCATCATATGTGTGTTTTGTAATTTGATCTAACTATTCCTGACTTTTCTCCTTGGTGTATTGTTTCATTAATAATGCCCAGTATTCAAGTGAGTTTCCATGGAACAGCATCATGAGTGTTGGGAAATGGAACAGGGAACAACTATGTAAACAACCTGAATTCTTTTTGTGCTGGATTTGACACTTGATTTCATGGTTCAACTCACTGACATCAAAACAAAATTATCAGAAAAAAATGCAGAGGTCCCTCCCTTGGGGGGGGGGGGGGGGGGGGAAGACAGTGGGTTTTCTGAATTTTGGTTCCTTT
>JBCAUA010099703.1:0-23858 GCA_038406235.1 Peronia verruculata
GCCCCCCCCCCCCCCCCCCTCCTGATGTTGGACACTGGGCAGTTGTCGTTAGCATATATTTTATTCTTTTGCTGATTGATAACTGTCTTGAAAACTTTTGACAGAGGCTTTAGAAAGTATCAATAAAGTGTTGTGATGAAATTTGAAAAAAAAAAACATGCTACCACTCAAATGATGGTTTTTAGAGTTTTATAAATAACAAAAAAAAAATGTGATTGATGTCCAAGATATTTTCCAATGACACATACAATTTTTTATTTTTTTTTATTATTATTTTTTTTTCCATCTTGTTTTGTTATCAGATGTCATCAATGTCCTCGGATGTATATCACTAAATTTTGTTCTTTTGTTTGATCTCCCTCCACTACAGAGCACCACCACCTTTGAGGAAACTAGCCGTAAAGTAAGCAGTCATCATTATCTTCTCTTTGTAGTTTTCTTCCATTACGCAGTCATTATCCGCTACTGGACACTGTGTCACAGAACTTAGTGTCACTGAATTTAGTGTCACTTGGCTATAAGTGTCGCTGAACCCAGTGTCTCTGAACTCTGTTTGTGACTCCTGTGTCTCTGAACTCTGTCTGTGAACTCTGAACTCACTGGCACTAAATTATCTGTCTCTGAACTCTGTGTTGTTGAACCCTGTGTCTCTGAACTCTGTTTGTGAATCTTGTGTCTCTGAACTGTGTCTGTGAACTCTGAACTCGCTGGCACTGAATTATCTGTCTCTAAACTCTGTGCTGTTGAATCCTGTGTCTCTGAACCCTGTTTCTTTGAATTCTGTCTGTGAACTCTACTTGCTGGCACTGAATTATCTGTCTCTGTTGCTGAACTCTGTGTCTCTGAACTCTGTCTGTGAACTGTGTCCCTGAACTCTCCGGTACTGAATTATGTCTCTGAACTCTGTGTCACTGAACTCTGTCTCTTTAGCTCTGTTACGTAGCTCTTCATCAGTTAGCTCTGTGACAGAGGTCTTTGTTGCTGAACTCTGTCTCTGAATGCTTTGTCTCAGAATTATATGGCACTGAACACACATGTCATGTAGCTCTCTGACACTGATGTCTGTGCCACTTAACTCTCCATCAGCTAACTCTGTGACAGTGTCACTGTGACTGTGTCATTATAGAGTGTCACTGTGTCACTGAACTCTGTGCCACTTTCTACATTCTCATACTACAGCATGTTGTTTTAACATAATGTCTGCTCATTTGTGTGTGATGACTATGTTTTGAGATAATGATTGTATTGCAATTTAACCATTGAAAGCCAAATTGTCTTGTCTGCTAAATTCATTAAAACTGATGTCAGTGTTCAAGATCAAGTTATTTTTCCCAGAAAGCTGTCTGAACTCTATATAATCACAAGTTTTATCAAACCAGTGGCTGTAGCCTTTATAAAGACGATAAAGCTTTCAAGAGTCAGTTACCTCCCTCAGAAATTTCTTCAGTATCATAGATTTTCTCACAAGAATTCATATTTGACTGAGCACAGATCTGGAAATCCCCAGTGGAGTGTGCACTGATGTGTGTTACTCTCCACCCCAAAAATCCCACAACAATAGTAGAACACTAGATTTCGGGAAAACCCGGATGCCGCGGAAGTTCATCATTCAGTCTTTAATACTGCTCACTATTACCATTACTTGGAGGGCGTCTGGTTCAGTAGGCTCACAGTGAAGAGTTTTAATCATAAATTTTCTGTCCACTGTAACAGGGTCAAAGTGAGCTAAAATTTTGAATGATTTGGAGTGTTTGTACCCCTGCTAAAAATAGATGCAGAGATTTTCCAGCCTTTAGCTTGGTTGGAACAAATCTAATATGTGCCATAGTACTTTCTTTTTTTTTCATCTGTTGGCCTCTCTGCCTGTTTGTCAGAATATTTGTCTTCCTGAGCTTTCAAAATCGTACATTATTGCATTAACTCATTTAATTTGATAACAATGACAATAACAGGCAGGGATGGCACTTTTTTAAATTTTGTCTTGCTTTATGATTTGTTGTTCTAGCTGATTTCATTTTATTCAATTCAGTCTATGAATGATCTGTGACAAATTATCTTCTATCCATTTCAACAGGCACAGATGTGGCAGAAGGTCGTCAACATTCGACAAAAGAAGACGACCTTCGCCCAATATTTCAACATGAAGAACAAAATCCACGTAAGTCAATTTCCAGCCTTTTTTCTTTTTTTCTTTTTTTTTTTCTTGAATCTCTTGACAAAAGTGAGGCCACCAACCATCACATCTTTACTTCTAGGTGGAATTAGGTGTCAGTTTTCTAAGTAGACAAGATTTCTATGCCAAAAGTTAGTTCATTTTCCCTGGCTGTGAGACACAGTGTGGTTTTTTTTGGTCCCTTTGGTTTTCACATGTATTCTATAGATAGCTCTGAATTAACTAGTCCCAAAACTCAATTGAAATGAAGAGGATTACCCTGAGAAAAGAAAACTATGATGAAATATGTCATAATAAAATCAGGTGCTTATCGAATTGAGGCAAAAGATTTTTTTAGTGAAAGCATGTGAATATTTAATGCCTTTTTTTTACCTTACCCGAAGCCTTTAGGCATAGGAGAGTTTTGTGGGGTAAAATACTAGTATTACCCAGTTACAAAGGCTGTTGTCTTGTCCCTTTGCTAGTTCATTTCCTGATGTTTGCCCATATCTTCCTTTGTCTACCTTTGCGCTGTCTGATTTAGCTTGCACCTGTTGACTTGTTAACATAACAAAGACGCAAAATCAGGATTTAATCTGACTGGCATTTATCAGTCATGCCATTGATAATTGGTTGGTTAAAAGCAGATTGTGGACTTTGATATGATTTTCTTGGATCCCTGATGTTTCCATATTTTCTCATGTGAATTATTTCTAGGACATGTAGTGAGTTTTACTTAGTGGTCGATTTCAGTCAGAGTAATATCCCTTATGAAAATCATTAGTATATAAGGGGAATCCTTGTGGATGCAACTTTTTAATCAGTCGTACTTTAACTGTCATTTAAAAGACTCTAAGCTTGAACAGTTGTGAATGCTCGCAGGCATTGCATTCCAGAATAAAGGCCCTGCATATGAAAATGCCCTGTCCCCATATTTTTCCATATGGAAACGAGGAATAGAGAGGTGGTTAAAACTTATAATTCAAGTTTCTGGACGGTACATAAGGGCATAATAGATATGCTAGATAAGCTGGCGCAGTAGGCTTTTGAATGTGAAAGCAGAAAGTTACTTACTACCTTGTATACAATCCTGGCTTTTATAGGTAACCAATGCAGCGATCAAGAAAAAGAGTGCTATGGTAGTACCTCGAGGTTTTAAAGGCTAAGTGGGTTGCATTGTTCTGCACCCTTTGAAGTTTAACAAGCTTATCGTCCGATGGCCCCGTCAGAAGAAAGTTGCAATGAACATGACAGTGCAAAGGTGGAGAGAGCTGTTTTCATAGCAGTATCATTCAAATAGAGTGCTAGATGACTTATTCTTCTCAGTTCAGCATACCATGTTCTAATCAACTGATTGATTTGATATTCCATAGATAATGTCTTATCTAAAATAACACCTAGATTTCTAGTCTTGTCAGAGAAGATGATTTCAGAGTCATCTGCTGAAATGGCTGTCAATGACATAAATTCAATTTCCCTCAGAGGAGCATGCCATTATTTTAGTTGTGTCATCATTTAGTTTTATTCTAGTTTATTCATTTGCATCCAGTCATTTATAGACTCGATGCATGATTGTACATTCCCTGTAACATTATCAATCTGATCTGGGGTTGAAAATTTATAAAATTGTGTGTCATCAAATGAAAGTACATTTTATATTCGGTGAAAATCTTTGCAAGAGGCTGGGTATATAGGATATCTAAAATCAGTCCTAAAACAGAGCCTTGGGGCACACTATACTTCATGGCAAATTTTTACGAATATCTATTCTCTATAATAACAACTTGAGATCTGTCAGTCAGATAAGATGTAAACCAAGCCAATACAGTTCCAGATATACCACAAGTAACTCTTAATCTTTTAATTAGTATAGAATGATCTAATGAATCAATTGCTGCAGACAGATCAAGCAAACAAAGGATGGAAATCATGCCTTGGTTGGCAGCAGGGAGAGGATCATTTGTGACATGCAGCAAAGCTGTTTTTGTGCTGTGATTTACCCTGTATGCTGACTGAAAAGTTTCTGTCAGATTGTTAGAAATAAGATGTTCTCTTAGTTGAGAGAAAACCACTTTCTCCAGGATTTTAGAAACAAAAGGTAAATTTGACACTGGGTAATCATTTTTTTAGTTCATTGGGGTCTAGACTGAATTTTGTAAGTAATGGACGGATGATGGCCTGTTTAAAACATGATGGTACAATGCCATCAGCTAGCGATGTGTTGGTGATGTTGGTTATGAGGTCAGCAAGTAAATAAATGTTCTGAAACAAAAGTGAGGTTCGAATGGGGTCAAGGGAACATGACTTTGGTGGGGATGTGATAATTACTTTCTTCACAAACTAATAGACCAAGGGGCCAGATATCTCTGCCACATGACACGGTGTTACATAATGGAGTGTTTTCTGGCCCATGTGATCACGTCAAGGTTAACTCTTTTGAGTTGACCACCAGACAATCACTGCCAGTAGAATTTTCAGATTTTCTTGTGACATGGTTTCAGCAACTGTTATTCAGGGATTTGCACACACAGTCGTGGCAGGAGCAGAGGAGGAGAGCTTGTGCATTGAATGCCTATCAACATTTTTCTACTGATAGAAGATGAACAAAATGACAGTGAGTGTGTTCAGAAAGCATCCAATATCACTATGAATTTTTCTCTCTCTCGTCTACATCGTCCATTCTCACCTCGAGGACAAAGCATCAACACAAGAAAGAGGCGGCTGCAAGTGCAGAAAAAAGCCCTAAAAAAAATCAAGCAGCTGGTCATGATTGTGAGTGTTCACGGATTTTTGTTTTATTTAGTCATTTCTCTTCTTCCAGCACTGTTACATTGTATGATAGGTAGACAGATCAGGATAGGCAGGCTCGCAGATGAACAGGCCAACAGATAGACTGGCAGAAAGAGAGCAGTCAGCTGTGCGTAGATAGTGATATCATGTATAGATGGATTCATAGATTTACACACTACTTATACTGTAGTGTGATACTTTTTATGCACAGGGTACAGGCTGCATCCACTTCTCATATTGCACAAACTTCACATTTTACAGTGTACATTACACATAACTGAATACACTAGACGTACTATATGTATGACATACAGTGCACACTAGGTACACTTCACAAATTACACAAGCATCACATTCCAGAAACACTGCACACCGGAAACATTCTACATATGATACACACACTACATGTACTTCCACTGCTACATACATGGCCGTTATTAGTAATAATAACAATAATATAGAGCTTTTATATAGAGCTTATCCCTGCACATTGTAGAAGCATCGAGTGCTTAACAATTTGTTATTATCCAACAGACCCAAAGGAGACACTCACAGACATTGTCAGCTTCTTGAGAAGTCATACAAGGCAGCTGCCCATTAGGCACTCTAAACCTTGTCAATCTAAGAATGGGCACTCCTGTTTAAGTGTGGTCCCGGTCTGTCCCTATCATAGATGTTGTAACTCAAAAGTAGAAATGCCACATATTGATTTCTGTTTTCCAGTTTTACTGGAGTATGATTATGATTGCTAATTTATCTACTAGAACATTCCCTATCCCTCACCTTAACCCTAACCTTAACCCTACAATCAAACAATGACAATACATCAGTGTTTGATTTTAGGGTTTGGATTGAGGCTATAGGATATTCTGAAGACTTAAATTATTAATCATAATCTTGTCCCTAAATAATTTGAAGGCAGAAATGGTAATGTGCCATTTTACTTCAGGGTTGCGACTTCTGTAGTGGGGACAAACTGGGACCACACTTAAACAGGAGTGCCTAATAATGTATTATGCATACTATACGTGTATCACATCTCGCATATATATTCAGACCTGCGTACCCTCCCACATTTCGACCTATCATCCTTATAATGAACATAAATTCCTACATTTGGACAATTTTGATTGTTGTTCTAAAATTATTTCATTTTATCCTTTGTTGTCATTCTGAATATTGCCGGAGCCGCAGAGTGGGGTTATTTAAGATGTGTACCACTGGTAACATGGTCGTGCCGGAGCAGCAGAGTGGAGTTATTTAAGATGTGTACCGCTGGTAACATGGTCGTGCCGGAGCAGCAGAGTGGGGTTATTTAAGATGAGCACCGCTTGTAACATGGTCATGCTAGAGCAGCAGAGTGGGGTTATTTAAGATGTGCACCGCTTGTAACATGGTCGTGCCAGAGCAGCAGAGTGGGGTTATTTAAGATGTGCACCGCTTGTAACATGGTTGTGCCAGAGCAGCAGAGTTGGGTTATTTAAGATGTGCACCGCTTGTAATATGGTCGTGCAGGAGCAGCACAGTGGGGCTATTTAATATAGAGTAAATATAGAAATATATATTTTCACACTGCAAAAATATATCTCCCTTAGCTTCACTGATGTACTCCTAGAATTGCAAAATGTGTGTTATTGCTATCAATTGTCATGAGCTTACTTTTATCAGGTATCTTTTCATTCTTTTCAAGATGATATTTATAATGAGCATGAAGCCCATATCATGTATTTATATTATGTATTGTGTTTACACTATTTGGAATTGTCGGGGCCCGCTTCAGTATTTAGGATGTGTAGCTTCTTCCTTCCCTTTGATTATGATTATCAAATATGGAATGGTCGAATTGTATATTTTTAAATAATTTTATCAGGTCTATTATTATCGCAGATATCAAGTTTTATTATTATTAAAATATCGAGTTGCTGAGATCATTATTTTTATGGAGAGTCTATCTGGGTCTAGTATTGCAATGAGGAAGCATAGGCAGATAAAAAAGTTGCAGCACAAAGTAAAGGCCAAACAATTTTGTGATGGCTTGCACATGGGAGCATCTGTTCGCAGTTAGGTTGAGGGGGGGGGGGGGGAAGGGGTTGGGGTAGCCTCCCCTCCTGACACGTTACATAACTAACTGGATAAAATAATCTTCTTATGCACAGACAGAGAAAAAGAGTCGCATCAATAGGCCCAAATAGACTCTACTCTAGGGTCTAGCTGGGCCAGCTGGCCCAAATAGAGGGCGCCTTATTTTTGTTATTGCAATACTTTGGTATCTTGATGCTCTTTTCGATGAAGAGGGAAAACCCACTGGCAAATAAAAGAAAATCTTGTAGGTCATGCAATGTATGTAAGAAAGAATAACCCTTTACAGATCTCTTTAATCGTTTGTTTTCTTGAGCCTTTCAATCATTAGAAAGTAGGTTTATCTCGGCTTTAAGAGGCAGCCAGTTTTTTTTTTTGTGAGAAGTTTTGTGGGCAGATATTTGGAATTTGAAAATTTTGCCGAGACAGCGGGCACTCCACCTACTCTTCATCGATTTTAAACTGCCAAGGCTTCTTCAACATGTGTATCATACACATGGGACCTCTGAAATATATACACCCTTATCCGAAAGGGCTAGATGTTGGGCATCCCTACTCTGAGGAAGCCATGGGACCATTGAGTCAATGAAAAAAAATGCAAGTTTTCGATCTTCGTATCCTCTTATCTCCCAGTAGGAGGACTTGTATGTCGATCCTGGCCACAACCTCACTACCATCTGTAACTATTGTTTCCACCATGAAGCAGATGTCAAGCATAACCATGGCAACCCTCCCCTGTAATAAGTGTTAATGAATACAACATAAAAATTAGTGACTCAGTTCTGAGCATGGCACATGAACTTTCAGAGCAGTTGGTTAAAAGAACTTTTTTTCTTGGTGACTCAATCGTGAAATCCTAGTGCAAATTTAGTGGAAAACGTCTATCATGAAATAGGGGATTCAGGAGGCGGGTAGTAAAAAATGACAGAAAGCAAGTTATGATGGGTTTCCATGTCAAATGCTGTAGAACAGGTTAATCCTTTTTATTCTTTGGTGAAAAGATGGCAAACATGACAAACATGATATGCACTCAAAATGTTGACATTATGTACGTTTTTCTGGTCATATTCCTGACAAATTGCAATAAAATGCATATATATGGTCTCTGTCTTGTCGGCATCCATTTGTCTTGAGAGACGATGATATAACACTAAGACTTTGGATGGCAGCTTCTAGAGTGCCTGCAGAGTGGCAGCCTCACAAACAATTGGTGCAAACAAAGGGCGTTGACACTGGCACAGGGGCTGCTCTTTGCCCTCTTGCCTGCGAGCTGATTGTTTTTAGTGGTTTCTGCCTGCTTCACTCCCTCACAGGCAGTGGCAGTTGTCAGCAGAGCATTCCTAGCTGTCAGAGTCAATGTCAGCTGCCTTCATGTTCCGCTTACAGACATCCTTGAACTGGATCTGTGGTCTTCCAGTGGATTGGGAACCCTCTCACAGCTCCCCATACAGCATGTCCTTTGGAATATGCCCGTCGTCCGTGCGGCGTATGTGACCTAACCACTTGAGGCGAATCCGGCATGTCTCAGTCCATTCAAATAAATTTCCCATATTGTTTTCTGTTCAACAAACATCCATGGATTGCATGGAATATTTTAAAGGGGTGGAAAAAGTGCTGACATGCTAAGGTAAACAATTCTTTGTTTTGAATCTCGCATTGCTGTCAAATTATTGTACAAAATTTAACTCAGATTGAGAAAGTGGACTCATGCACTATTATTTTCCGTTTTATTTAACAAGAAATCTAGTGAAAATAAGAAACTTGTTTCAGTGAGGCAATGCTTGCAAAATTATAGAGCAGTCATAAATTAATTGTTTTAGTTTTGAAGGTATAGTCCATGACACCACCCAGTGTAAATTTCCATGATAGATTTCAACAGTCCATGAGTGACAGTGTAATAGGCATTTGGGCGATAAGCATAAACTGGAACGCACAGTCTGAGAAAGGAGGAGGAGAGAGAAAGAGAGAGAAAAACATTTTGATAGATGTGTTTAGGTGTTTTTCTCTATACATTATGCTTGCTAATTTAAGTCTGTTAGAATTTACCCCTACCCTTACCATGACCCCTAACCTAACCTAAACATAAACCTAACCTTAACCCTAAAGTAAATAACCGTATTGACAGTAGTAAATCTACATCATTCAGTTGGAATACAGATATCAATATGTGTCCTTCTCACGACCCCTGTAGTAGAAACAGACAGGGACCACGAAACAAGGGTAGTGCTAATGGCCATAGTGGTACAAAATCCACTGATCTTCGTGTGTTACAAACTACATCTGTCCGCTCTGGTATGACTTTTCTGAAAAGTACGTACGAAATATCTAAATGACAATATGTATGTCTATTTGGAACTTGCTCAGCCACACGAGGAAATCAGGCACTTGTCAAACTGAGGCAACTGGAGAATTTACTTGTTTTTCAGCAGTGAATGAAGTTTTATCACAATATATTTTTTTTCTCTACAGAACCTTTCTATATCAGTCTGAAAATGCCCTGCAGGATTATAGTTGCTGAAATTCACTGAGCAAAATCCTAAAAATTGTAATTTTATGGCATGCCTCATAAGGATTAATATGGATAAACAAAAAGTTATTGGCCATTTCCGCATTAATTTCAGTTGCAACAACAGGTCACCCCTATTGCCTTTAATTGCCAACATCTTAATCTATACCTTTGAGGTAGAAAATTTTTTGTTCACACACAGAAAGGGAAATGAATAACCTTTATAGTGGCATTAACAACTCCATATGTTTAAAATTTGATAAGATCCTGATTTCATTGTGTGGCATATTCTCCTATTGGTTTGTAGTATGATGCATAATAGTTCTGTGTAGGAACTCATGAATACGGTTCCCTCAAGGATGTTGGATAAATTTTCACCTTACTTCCGTTCATTTTTGAGTCACATATTCCTTTCTGCTGCTGTTACGATCCATATACATCTATCAACCTCCTGGTGTGGAGGTTATTTTTATTATTTTTTTTTTCTTAAGCCTTTCAATCCTCAGAAACTAGGCTTATCACAGTTTTTTTTTAAGAGGTTCGCGGTGTTTTTGCTGAGAATTCTTTTTTGTGGGTAGAAATTTGGAATTTGGAAATTTTGCTCGGACAATGGCTCTCAGCCTACTCTTCCATCGACTTTGAACTGCTGAGGGTTCTTTAACGTGTGTAGCATACAGACGGGACCTAATAATTATATTTGCCCTTAAACGAGAAAGCTCGGCGTTGGGCTTCCCTACCCAGAAGAAGCCAGGGGATCGCTGAGTTAATGAAAAATGCAGGTCTTTTGATGTTTGTGTCCTTCCATCCCCCAGTGGGAGGATCCATGAGTCAGTTAGAACCCACAGCCTCACCAATGTGAGACACCAAACTACAGAGCCACTGCGCCCCATGTGGAGGTTATCTCAACACGTCTTTGTTTTAAAGGGTATTGCCTCGATCCAGTTGATGCCATAGCATTGATGAGGTCTAGAAAAACAGCAAAGGTTACTTTCTTTATTTAGGAATCCTTTTTTCACTTGTGGTCCAATTTTACCAGCTGTTTGTTGTGCTACGGTTTGATCTAAGTCCAGAGCGGTATTTGGTATATGGAATTTCTTTATCCAGATGGTATTTTAGTCTGTTGTTAATCACTATTTCCTTTGTTTTTCTGAAATGTGATGTTAATGAAATGGGCCTGTGTGAGTTAACATCTTGAGGGTTTTTCCCTGGTTTTTTGTAGGAGTGTTATGGTTGCTGTTTTCCAGTTCTCTGGGAGTTTTTCTTGCCTTAGTATCATACCTTTTCTGCTGTTGCGAGGGTACGCAGGTCTGCATACCCCTCACATTATACACACTATACACACAGTACATACAAGTTACTACACTCACATACTGCATGTTATGCACACTCAAAAAAGGAAAACTAGTGGGATAATTTGATTAATAGTTGGGTAGATATGCACAGAGACTGAAAGGTAGACAGACAGCCAGTCAGCCAGCCAGATAGATGGATAGCCAGATGGACGGGCAGGGTTGTATTAAGATAGATAGGTAGAAAGATAGAGATATATGTAGGTCGGAAAATGGATGGATGGATGGAGGGAAGGATAGATAAGATAGATAGGTAGACATGTAGATATATATAGATATATATATATATATATAGAGAGAGAGAGAGAGAGAGAGAGAGATCTACATAGATATATAGAGAGCGATTGAATGATTGTTTGATAGATGGATGAATAGATGGATAAAGGGATGGAAAGATAGGTAAACCTAACCCTAACCCTAAAGTAATTAATCTACATCATTCAATTGGAATACTGTTATTGATATGTTCCGTTCTCGTGACTTCTGTAGTAGAAACAGATTGAAACCACAAAATAAAAGATGATAGATAGACAGACAGACAGACAGGCAGGCAGGCAGGCAGGCAGGCAGGCTGGCTGGCTGGCTGACTGACTGACTGACTGGCTGGCTGGCAGGCAGGCAGGCAGGCAGGCTGGCTGGCTGGCTTGCTGGCTGGTTGACTGACTGACTGACTGACTGACTGACTGACTGATTGACTGACTGACTGATTAATGAAATAGAAAGAATCGATAAAGGGATAAAGGAAGATTAGATGGAGAGATATTAGATAAAGAGGGAAATGGAGAGAGAGACGGATGATTGGTTGTTTGGTTGATTGATTTGATTAGTCAGAGCAACAAGATAGAGAAACAGAGAAATAGAGAGATAGATTGATAAAGTAGCTAAAGTACATAGAATAGATGGAGATAGATTAGGTAGAGTAGATAGACATAGATTAGAGCTCGACAGATCAGATGGAAAAGGGGAGATAGAGAGATTAGATGTAAAAGGAGACAGAGAGGTAGATAAGAGGTAGATATATGTTATGGTTGTTAGATAGATAGAGAGAGAGAGAGGGGGGGGAGAGAGAGAAAGAATTAGAGAGAGAGAGAGAAAGAAAGAAAGAAAGAAAGATACAGATTAGAGAGAGGGTGGATGGATAGGTGGGTGGGTGGTTGGATAGATGGATTGGATTGGATTGGATTGGAAAAGATAAAACAAGACAGACAGATGCATAGTTATATTGATCTCTTGACACATAGAAACATATATATTATGTAAACACAGTACATGCTCCGCATATTTTACAAACTTGGCTATGAACTAAGTACATTACGCTTATCAAAGAAAATAGAAAACATAGATAGATACAGTGTAGAACCCTTGATAGAAAATACACAGAAGCATATTATGTGAATAAATAGTTCAATACATACAGTGGACCCCTGGATTATGAACGGCATGGTTTACAAACAAATCGGTTTTACAAACAAGCTATGTGAACAAACTTTAGCGTGACTTATGAATGGTTTGGATTACGAACATGTCCACTATGCACACTCCCGAGGAAAAGTGCTCAGTTATGCTTTGTCAAGTGTGCATGCGCATCAGCATGGTGTGTTATTTTGTATTCTTTCTTGATGAGTTAGTGTTGCATGTACTTAGCTGCAGTAATCCCCCTTATCTTCTCCTTCATCAGTCACTATAATAATAGTGTATAAGCAGTTAAGATGCAATGCAATTTTTATTGAATTTAGTATTTCAAAATGTAAAAACAAAACAACATACAAGTTTTACAGAAGCTGAAAAGGATTAATCATGTTTACCATCATTTCAATGTTTTGGTTTACGAAGAACTTGGTTTACGATCTCAGTCCAGAACAGAGTAAGTTCATAACCCGAGGGTCCATTGTGCTTAGTTAGATACCAGGATGGAAATATACTTGAATGCAATGTGCATGTAGATAGCTACATAGATATACAAGTTGTCCAAAAATTTATTCTGCTATTAAGCTGAAAATAATTAGGTACACTTTCATATTGTCAGGAATGCATTGAAGCTGATGGGATAGCTTACAATGTGAACATTTATCATAGCTGTAATAAATGAAATTGAAAGCCTATATTGTTGTTACCATATTTTCTGATGTGATACACAAATTTTCTGAAAGTCTTTCTAGTCTAACCATTACAAATAACTGTGTAGCAGCCTAGTGCACACACCCTGCATATAAATAGATGAACATCTTTTTGTTGTCTAGTTATCATAGCAAAGTCAGTTCTAGAAGTTCATTCAGTGCTTTGGATCACACTTGATAGAGATCTTCTCTTAACTGTCAATATGACTCTGAACTAATATATGATTTTTTTTGTTTTTTATTATTTTTTCAGCCCAGAGGGTGCGAATGCGGTTTCTGCAACAGGCATAGATATACCATCCGTCAAGGCAGAATGATCGAAAATGAGACCAGAAGGGTGGTAGAGCGCATGCCAGAGGTCGACATATATAACAGACCTTGAGCACACTGATAATAATGACCAGACAATTCACATCTCACACTGAGCCCAGAAATATATGATGTCATTGCGGATCCCTTCATCCAGCTATTTATACCTGAACCATCAGCAAACTGACCAGCAATGTACCAGATTGTGAAACTCTATTCTGAAATATCAGATCTAATTACTGACTTCTAAATGTGACGTCTATAGAAATTCAATGGAATCAGAATGACACAATTGCTTAGCACTGCCATGAAATATGTTACAACGTTCAGATGTACCAGATTGAATCTGATGTGACATCTGAAGAAGTTCCCACCACACAGCTATTTAGCACCACCCAGAAAGATGTCCAGCTGATATTTTGTCTGAAATTAATCGTCTCGAAACTTTTTTTTTTTCTATACTCCATACAAGTCTGTGCTATTTCCTCTAGGAAATGATAGCTAAAGACTATCTGGCATGGTTTTTGAAAACTAGACATGAAACGAATGAAATATTGCTGCGCACATATTTTTATATAATTATATGCCAAACTTGGGATCTGGAATTTGCCAGCCTCAGATGAATCAAGTACTGAATCTTCCAGCACTCCTTCTGGGCTCATGTGTTTGTCTGGTCAGTGCTCAGGGAATCCTGTGGATGCTCTCTGTTGACTCAAATCGTTTGCAACTACAAATCCTCTGCCTCCGACCTGTCATATACATCTGCATGTTAGAACGCTGTCTGCCGCACAGGGAATATGTAAACTTTGACACCGTCCGCCGCCTCTTTCTTGATTTTTAATAACCAGATATCATCTAATTATCTACGACCGGATATTTTCTACTGTCTCACACTCACAGGGCATGGGTGAATGAAGACTCAAGCATTGATGGTCTGCTATACACATGTCAAGAATGATTTGATATGGAATCCTTTCTGACCCTCTACAGTTTACAGAAATGGCTAAAAGGATAGTGCCAGCATACTCTAAACAGCATTTAAAATTCTATCAGTTATAGTGTTCACAACTGTCATAGATTTTAGAAATCATCAACGCATCTGTCACCCTCACATTAATGGTTGAATCCTAAATTTATCAGCATCCCGTTTCTACTACCTAGAAGGGATTGATCAGTTGTGAGAAAAATCTGTCAATACTGCCTATCTCACAGATAAAGCAAGTCCAGAATTCATAAGTGATACATACATCTCACTACTCTATGGATTATTATGGGATCCATCAATGTTGCTATCAATCTCTCTATACTGGTTGGACATGCCCCTCTACAGAATCTGAGATAGCCACCCTCATGAGATTGAAAGGTTTACGGACAACGCAATGTAACCTCTCCAGCTCTGACGAAATGATTGGCCCACATATTTTGTAAAGCACTGAATGTTACAGGTTCTGTCAGTGATATTGTTCACCACCCATCCATAACCAATCACTGAATTCATCCATTCTACTATCGTACTCTATGCAGTTGCTGAAAGTTGACTCCAAAATGAAATTATTTATTCTTCAAGACTGACAGATCTTGACAGTGAGTGTGAGACAGCCACAACTACTAGTTGTCACTAAGAATTACAGAAAAGCAGCATTTACGTGGAGGGGCTTTTTGCCTTGTACAAAAGCTAGATCATCAAATCTATTCGACTTTAGATCACAAGATCTACAGGGACTATTTGCATCCATGCAATAGCACAACTCATAAATGTCATTCTTATCAAATCTGCAAGTTCTGCTTGATCACATCTACAGGTGCACATGCTCATCCCTTCACGAAATAGTCAGTCCAAAGGCTATTTTGCTGCTGTTTTCATCTGCTTAGTGACACATCACCGAATTGACAAACTAGTGACCTCACAGAAAAAGCAGATCCAAAGACTATTTTACTGCGACACATCACTGAATTGACAAACTGTTCACTACCAAACGAGATACATCCCTGAATCGACAAACTACTTGCCTGACCAAAATAGCAGATGGAACGACTATTACCCTGCTATTTTCATCTACATACTTACAAATTACCAAATCTACAGGTGCTACTTGAATAAATCTACAGGTGCTCCTGGAATAAATATACAGGTGCTGCTGGAATAAATATACAGGTGCTGCTCGATTTGTTGCATTGACATCGAGAAACTAACTGGCTTGCAGAAAAAGCAGATCCAAAGACTATTTTACTGCTATTTTTTCTGCATAGAGACACATCACCGAATTGACAAACCATTAACCTCGCAGAAAAGGCAGATCCAAAGACTATTTTACTGCTATTTTTTCTGCATAGTGACACATCACTGAATTGACAAACTGTTCATTACCAAATGTGACACATCCCTGAATTGACAAACTACTTGCCTGACTGAAATAGCAGATGGAAAGACTATTTTCCTGCTATTTTCATCTACATACTTACAAATTACCAAATCTACGTGTGCTGCTTGAATAAATCTACGGGTGCTGGTTGAATAAATCTACAGGTGCTGGTTTACTAAATCTACAGGTGCTGCTGAAATAAATCTACAGGTGCTGCTGGAATAAATATACAGGTGCTGCTGGAATAAATATACAGGTGCTACTGGAATAAACCTACAGGTGCTGCTCAATTTTGTGAATTGACCTTGACAAACGAAGTGGCTTGCAGAAAAAGCAGATCCAAAGACGACTGCTATTTTCATCTGCATAGAGACACATCACCGAATTGACAAACCGTTAACCTCGCAGAAAAGGCAGATCCAAAGACTATTTTACTGCTATTTCTTCTGCATAGTGACACATCACTGAATTGACAAACTGTTCATTACCAAATGTGACACATCCCTGAACCGACAAACTACTTGCCTTACTGAAAGAGCAGATTGAAAGACTATTTTCCTGCTGTTTTCAAATCTACAGGTGCTGGTTGAATAAATCTACAGGTGCTGGTTGAATAAATCTACAGGTGCTGCTGGAATAAATATACACGTGCTGCTGGAATAAATATACAGGTGCTACTGGAATAAATATACAGGTGCTACTGGAATAAATATACAAGTGCTGACTACTGGAATAAATCTACAGGTGCTGCTGGAATAAATCTACAGGTGCTGTTCGATTTTTTGCATTGAAATCGAGAAACTAACTGGCTTGCAGAAAAAAGCAGATCTAAAGACGACTGCTATTTTCATCTGCATTGAGACACATCATCGAATTGACAAACGGTTAACCTCGCAGAAAAGGCAGATCCAAAGACTATTTTACTGCTATTTTTTCTGTATAGTGACACATCTCTGAATCAACAATCTACTTGTCTCACTGAAATAGCAGATGGACAGACTATTTTCCTGCTATTTTCATCTACATACTTACAAGTTACCAGATCTACAGGTGCTGCTTGAATAAATCTACAGGTGCTGGTTGTATAAATCCACAGGTGCTGCTGGAATAAATATACAGGTGCTGCTGGAATAAATCTACAGGTGCTACTGGAATAAATATACAGGTGCTACTGGAATAAATATACGGGTGCTGCTGGAATAAATATACAGGTGCTACTGGAATAAATATACAGGTGCTACTGGAATAAACCTACAGGTGCTGCTCAATTTTTGGCATTGACATACAGAAACTAACTGGCTTGCAGAAAAAGCAGATCCAAAGACAACTGCTATTACCATCTGCATAGAGACACATCACCGAATTGACAAACCATTAATCTCGCATAAAAGGCAGATCCAAAGACTATTTTACTGCTATTTTTTCTGCCTAGTGACACATCACTGAATTGACAAACTGTTCATTACCAAATGTGACACATCCCTGAATCGACAAACTAGTTGCCTCATTGAAATAGCAGATGGAAAGACTATTTTCCTGCTATTTTCATCTACATGCTTACAAATTACCAAATCTACAGGTGCTGCTTGAATAAATCTACAGGTGCTGCTTGAATAAATCTACAGGTGCTGCGTGAATAAATCTACAGGTGCTGCCTGAGTAAATCTGCTGGAATAAATCTACAGGTGCTGCTGGAATAAATCTACATGTGCTGGTTGAATAAATCTACAGGTGCTGCTGGAATAAATCTACAGGTGCTGCCTGAATAAATCTGCAAGTGCTGCTTGAATAAATTTATAGGTGCAGCTTGAATTAATCTACAAGTGCTACTTGAATAAATCTACGTACGCTGTCTTGATAGAAAAAAAAAGGGGTAGACAAAGAAAGACCCACACAGAAAGTCTAAATTCATGGATAACAAATGTCATGACAACAACTCCTTCTCAGGTTGGCTGATAACAGATCCAAATGGAAAACCATGATTACTGAATTGACAAACTGTTTGCCTTGCTGAAATAGCAGATCCAAAGACTATCTTACCGCTCATGGAATTGACAAACTGTTTCCAGTTGTAATTAATGTTATTTCCATCAACACAATTGCAAAAACTACCGCGGATGATAATCCGGGGCAGGCATTTAACAGAAGTGGAGCAAAACTTGATCACTTGGTCTACACTTGATCTATTTTTTTTACCACGGTTGTGGACAGCTGAAATAACCACCACTACAGGAGGTTGAAAAGCTTATAAAAACCATAACCATACCACTTGGAAACGAAATTATAAGAGGACTGTTTACTTTTTCAGTCACTTTTTTCAGCGACTATATGCATAGGCCTAATTAGATTTAAATGGGACAGGAATGTAGACGGCCTAGCAAGACGGCTCTTTCATCAATGCAGACAATGGTAGTAGTATGTATTGTCTTGATGCCTTGGTGACAAGGATTTGAATGAGCTGAATGTACCCCTCCTGCTCCTACAGGGACTTTTGTGACCAAATCATAAACACACTATTAATAGATTGTAACAATAGTGTGTCCATGGACCGAATCTTCCAATAGTTGGTGAGCCCAGTCTATGAGGCATTCCGGAATCAGTCGCATAATCGAGAGATTTTCACTAGATGCTGATTTGTGTACCTGCTCGGCACATGACAGGCAGCTCTTGACCAAGAACAGTTTACTGGTTAATATAGCTTTTCTTCTGACGGGCTCCCTATTTTCTTTTTGATGCGTAACTGAACGAACATAATTCATGACCTGACCTAGATCTTTCTTCTGGTCATCGGAAACTGACGAACGTTACTTTTTACTGACTTCCTGGTTTAAGACACCCTGTCAGTAGAAGCATGAATCGCCAGATTATTTTCTGAGTCACTATAGGTTTCAGAAGTGCAGGTTGCAAAGTTCGTCGGCCTCATCATCTTATGAAATCCACCTGTCCTTTCTTGTCATTTTTTAACTGAAAGGTCTGCCAGTGACACGGAGCAGTTGTGATTGCAGATGCCTTTTGGTCGACATGTTGAGCCCATTTGGTGCAGTCAAGAGGCTTTTGTCTTGCTGCTGAAGAACCATCATCGGTTCAAAACGAACGATGCTTAATTTTTCTCTGTCGAGAGTCCCTCAACTTCCAGTCCGTCCCACCCCCCCCCCTTCTTCTCTCCTCCCCTCCCCCCCCCACCCCCAACCATGCTGTCTTAACCACCTTCAGCCCCAGGGTGACGTAATGTACAGAACGGGAGCAAGGCACTGAAAGCTGAAAGCAAACTGGCTGTTTTAATAACAGTTTTCAGGTATAGATCTTTAATGCAGACCAACTATCAGTCAATGCAAATGATATCCTTGCAACGATTATAGACATTCAATTCTGGCTTAGAACAGTGCTAGTTGTTGTTGTTCTTGTTCTTGTTGTTCTTGTCGTTGTTGTTCTTGTTCTTTTTCTTGTTCTTCTTTTTATTATTATTCTTCTTCTTGTTTTATAGGCCGTTCGGGTCCTCAAAGGTCAAGGTCAGTAAGATAAGACAACTGAGATGATACGGTCATATCGCAAGATTTAGTGATCTTGCTCAAATTGCAAAACACCAGGAACAGCACAGAAAAAGTGAAAAGAAGATAGAAAGAAGAAAAACATGTCCTGACTATATAAATGAGTGGATTAAGAAGACGTTTGCGGAGACTCAGGGCCCTAGTTCACAACCAGAATGAACGGAGAAGGCGGATGCATAATTTGTTAGGAGACGTCCCGATGACATCAGATTAAAGTTGAGAACTTGAGGATAACAAAAAAAAAAAAAGGCTGAGGTCAGTGATCTTGGCCAGAGGTCAGAGGTCAAACGTCTATATTTTCCCAGTTTTTTCCATGGCACTTATGTCACAAGCAATTAAGTGAACTTACTAAGCTCGATCTTGACTCACTTGTCAAAGGAACCTTACGAGCGTTACATATGTATCTCAAGTAACCATTTTACACAACTTACTAGCATATTGTTTGTATATGCGCAGAAGTTATGCTTGTCTGGTTAACGAAAACAAAAATCCCCTTTACAAGTATGTAGAAGCAACGTATCAATGTCATTCTGATGGGAAAGTGACCTGTGTTGAAAGAAACCCTATGAATTTATCGCACAAGTTCCATACATGTACATGAACAACATACCAGTTTTGTTTCTAGTGTGTAATTTGCCCATGACGAAATTACCTTATTGTTTTTGGTGTAAGCTTACATGGTATACATGGCAGCAGTTTACCAATACTTTTTCCATGTTCACGCTACAAGTATAAAAAAAGTTACCAATATTCTTTTCGGCATAATATAAGAGAAACTGCCCAACATTACTTATGAAATGTAAGTTACATGCATAAACAACTCTTTAACATTGCAAGTATGGAAATACATGGTGTATATAAGTAACTTACCAACTCGTTGAGTTAATCCACTTCCCAGAAAGAGAACCATATAAACAGCAATGCCTGCTCTTGAGCCCTGCATACTGAACTATGTGACATGCACAGATCTCACTGTCATTGAGTGGGCACTTTATGTTCAACCTCGCAGCTTCCTACAGCACAACGCGCAACACTGTCTTGCTCTGCAATATAATTCATGACATCTGATGGCGAAGTCTCGGGCTTGGGTATCTAATATTACTAGCTAAGACGAGAGGAGGAAGACAGCATGATATAAGGATGAAGGCATTGAACAGATATTGAACAGAACATATTAAGCTCGCAAACTTAAATTTTTGTGCGTTTTTGTACAGCTGAGATAACCACCACAGCAGGAGGTTGAAAAGCTTAATAAAACCGTGACCGTAAGGATAAAGGCCTAATAAGTATGAGGGAAAAGGGAGAACATAAAAGAATTTATATATAAAGTCGCAGGAGTTGACCTATTTCTTAGAGGCTAACTCGAGGCCAGCCTATTACATAATTATTGACTTAACCTTATCCACTAGGATATCCGGAGATAGGTTTGTTTGTTTTATGTGCGTTGGGATCATAGATATACTAGTATAGAGATACTAGATCATAGATATACTAGTAGCGTAATGCTAGTATATAGACAAACTTAAATAGTTATATTTGTATGTCTGTGGCTGGGATTTTTATAGCTATATTGCACCAAGCACGGTTTGAATACGTTTATGGACACGGTTGGATGCATCAATGCGGATATAATATATTCTATATCAACGAATATTTACTCTGGACCTGGTATTTATTGGACGTTCAAAGGAAGATTATCATAAAAGGATATCATGTGTAGACGTCCAGCCACGCCGTGTTGCCCAGCTTATACGATAGTGACACATTATTTCATTCACGTTGGTGGTTTCATATTTTTGAATAGATGCCTAACTAGCACAACAAGCGCAGAATACTTTGTGCTCTCATTTTCTGAGAGAAATCCTTCAAATATAACAGAAGGAGATATATTACTACCCTTGCAGAGATAGTCGGACATTTAAAGTGTTCTGTGTTTATTTACGTGTTCGTTTGTTTTGTTTGTTTCTGTTGGGGTTTACAACGGCACATAAGCACGATCACGGTTACAAACACGTCAAGAAGAGGAGAGGAAAGAGAGCCAACCGGTCAGAAAGAGAGAGAAGAGATGACACCCCTGAAACGTCGAAGATGGCATTCCATGGCGGACATCCCACCGACAGAAGGATTTCGCCGCCTCCAGGAGGAAGCAAAAATATGTCCCGGGTCTCCCGGGGGGGGGGGGGATTCCTTGACACCTTGCAGTGGTAACGAACGAAAAAGAAAAAGACCCTCTATATCTGTAGCACTGGCCGTGGCATTTGAACCAAAATGAATGTTATGAGCATTTTGTTCCTAATTCTCTGTGGGGTCAATAGTAAAATATTTTTTGTAAGCTGATTTGCTATAGTTAATGCTAGGACACGACACAAAGTTCTAAAACAGGATTGAAAAGAACGTCTTGAAAAGTGATGGATCACTACGGAACGAAAAATTGCAATAGCAAAATAGGGATTACACTCTTTCAAAAAAAAAGGAAGAAAGAAAGAGAGAAAGAAAGAGAAAGAAAGAAAGAAAGAGAAAGAAAGAAAGAAAGAAAGAAAGAGAAAGAAAGAAAGAAAGAAGTAACACTGCTCTGCTGATCCGTCCAGGTACTCGACATAATGTCATGCATGAATGGCACCTTTTTGGACATTGTTTTTATTGCATGTTACATGAGCGAATTGTAGTAAATTTTCTTGGCATTCGATCTTCCTTTCAGTCACAGATTTCCCAGTCTTGCTTGCCTCGATGTCAAGTGAGTCTATTATTCATTTTACATTTCTGCCAATATTAGAGCTTTTCAAAAACGTTATCCCTGGTATTGCTTCTATGTACACGCTGCATTTTCTTCCCCCTTTTAATACCAATGAACAAACTTGTCCAACAGTTCACAAATACTCAAGATTACATTTACTGGAGGCTATTATGCCTATTTCATCAATAAAAACACATGCTTTACACTTACACTGTACTGCCTAATGAAGGACACAACATTATTTTCGGTTACATCAACACGGTTCAATCTTAGTTTTCAAACCTAAAGACAGTGGGCCCAGTGACATGTAAAATCATATAATAGAAATCTAAGGTAGACTTAGAATCAGGTTTTATGAAATATGCCATGACGAGAGTTCCCCAAATTCCAAACTTTTTAAATTACTGGGTAATATTTCACAGCACGCATCAACAAGGTTACACAGGAATGCTACAAACACGCATGTGGTGGCATCCGCGAATTGCAAAGATGACTGTCACACAGGTAGACTCTGAGCTCAATGTCTATGGTATAAAAACAAGGGGTGGATGTTCTGCGCTGAGAGAATTATAGAATGTTTAGACAAATAATATTACTCATACATTGTTGAAGCAAGGCTTTTATTACCATGACTGTAGAAATACATCACGGCTTTTACTAACACAAATGTAACAATACAGCACGACGTTTACTAATATGAATGTAACAATACACAACTACTTTTACTAACACAAATATAACAATACAGCACGAGTTTTACTAACACAAATGCAATTATACAGTACGACTTTCACTGACACAAATAATATAGCACAACTTTTACTAACACAAATTAATGCAAAAATACAGCACGAGTTTTACTAAAACAAATGTAACAGTTAAGCACAATTTTTACTAACATAAATGTAACACTACAGCATGACTTTTACTAACACAAATATGACAATACAGCACGACTTTTACTAATACAAATCTAACCATACAGCATGACTTTCATTAACAGATATATCAACATAGCACGACTTTAACGAACACAAATTTAACAATACAGCACGACTTGTACTAACACAAAAATAACACACAGCATGCTTATACGAACATGAATATAAGAATACAGCATGCTTTTATTAACACAAGTATAACAATATGGCACCTTAGCAAAGACCCCACAGATGGATACCAGATGCCGTCGGTACTAGCTCTAAGTCAATATGACCTAGTCTGAGACGTAGGCCTAATGAACTTAAATAAACCTACAAACGTGAAGTTATCAACTACTTACTTGTTCCACACAAACTGTTATTAACTCAGTGTAATAGAGGAACATGTAATACTGTACTTCCTTACCAGCGATGACAACAACACTCGGCTAATAACCTGCGCCAACTTGGAAGGACTGTGCATGCAGGCTTACTTGAATTTAAATGTCCAGGGAACGTCAGTAGACCTACGCGGCCTTGACCTTTTAAACTTTATTAAAAGCAGCCTCAAGACCCAGTGACGAACCGTAAGATACGTAAAGTAGTAAGAGGGGGGTGGACGAAAGAAAGAGGGCATCGCCTACTTAGGTTACTTGAGGAGATGTTGTATCAACGATCTCTCGTGTCTTAACTCGACTAGATTTAGCACCCTCCTCTATCCTAACTCCCATTCCCTCTCCTTTATACACACACTTTTCACATTACACATTCGATTCTCTTATCTCCTTCTCTCCCGCACTGTCAAGGGTAATGCTATTCCACAGGCTGGTCTTGTCGACAGTGTCACAAAAGAGAGAGAAAGGAACAGAAGAATAGATTCGCTACATGTACATTTTAACTGTTAACTCTTAGAAGGCCTTTTTTGATAATGTGGCATGATTGTTTTTCATGGAAAAAAACAGATGTATAGAATTGTGTATCAATAAAGAAA
>JBCAUA010099704.1:0-10284 GCA_038406235.1 Peronia verruculata
AGAGAGAGAAAGAGAGAGAGAGAGAGAAAGAGAGAGAAGAGAGGAGAGAGAGAAAGAGAGGAGTTGTAAAGAGAAAAACAAAACAAAATAAATGATCATCAGGCAAATAATAATATGGATAAGTAACTGGCTCCACCCCTACCACGGACAATAGATAGTTCTAATCAAGATGCAATACACGGAAGGTGATTGTTATCAACTTGGCACTTTATAACCTGAATCCTTGAATCATCAATAGTCATAGATGAGATAATAATTATTGCTGTTATACAATTTAGTCCTACTGTCCTCAGAGGCCGCTATGTAATCCGTTCTCTTCATATCACATGTCTTGAACACATTATATTACGATTACAAAAAAAAAAAAAATGAACAAATAAGTACACTTAAATAAATTGATAAAAAAAAACAAAAAAACAGTAATCATCCATTAAATCTACAACAACGGAAACCACTATAATTATTTATTAAAGAATTAGCTTATTTACCACATCAGTTAAGTGAGGGTTGGCACCATGACTTGTCAGATGTTCCATCATATCTGGGTCATCCATAAACAGATTGGCGTAATGAAGAGCTGATCGACCCAGCTGAAAACATCAAAGTGTTATGGATTTATTGGATGTCGGTAATGGTGAACGATGTCGAACCTGACAGATTTCAGATTTCTATATGTCTATGGAGCCCTTTTGGAAGAAACTGTGAACATTCTAAAGCTTAGCAATATACGGCTCATAAGTAATCTTACACGCAAAATCTAAGGCCGCAGCTGATAACTTACCATAGACCCACTTAAAGTATACCCGAAAATTTAAATTTAAAAAAAAAAAAGTGTTTATGAAATCCATAGAATTCTTCTCTGTTTACATAGTTCTCCTCCAGAAGATATATCAAAAGATACAAAAATAGAAATGAAAAACAGACAAATTAAATAAGCGAGGAAAGTAAATGAAAATTAATGTAAAGTGAAAGCAAAACAAATCACCCACCCTTCTCCGTCAATGACAAGGTGACAAAGTTCAATTATAGTCACTAATTTAATATTCCTAGCATAAAATAATGATCAAATATAAAGAAAATATTCCATTCTGAATTTCTAATGTATGATAAAGTAAAGTTTACAAAAATCAACAACGTTAATAGTCAATTTCAAAGAACTCTTGGACGAAACAAACAAACAAAAACTGACGGACTTAAAAAACAACAACAACAACAAAAGAAACATACAAACAAACAACACACACACACACACACACACACACACAATGAAAATACCTCTTCACATTATTGTCAGTTTTAAATGAAATCCTGGAGCTTTTGTATGGTTTAGACGGTTTGAGGAGAGCTATGCAAGACACTTTTAAAAATACTGATAATGAGTCCTAAACTAACAAAACCAAAGCGTCAATAAAAAGAAAGGCGTGACAGTACATTGTAGCATATAATTTAATCCTATATCTCAGAAAAAAAAAAAAAAAGAAAAAGAATGAAGGGAAGGGAGAAGGCGGGGGAGAGAGCGCTTTGACACAAAATGCATATAAAGCTAAAAGATAAGGAGGAAGAAAAAAGTTACAAGAAAATTAGAGGATACGTGGACTTACTGAATCCTGCATGTTGATGGTGAATGAGCAATGGGTAACCAGTTTCATCACCAAGCCCCTCCGTCTCTGTAGAATGGCTTTCAGCAATGGCGTCCGGCCACATACATCTCGTCCTGCAGCGTACTTTGTACAGGATAACAACTTACCGAGGTCGTCATGGCTGCCTTCATCTACAGCTTGAAACACTCTCCTCACATAGTTCTGGCAAAGCATATTATTAGATTATTTTGGAGTGGAAGATACGATATGGCTTTAACACTTCGCCGGCAAAGCCCCATGAAGATTAAGATTTAAAAGTCTTTACATTGATTATAGTATACCAAGATCAAAATATGTCTTCTTCTAAAAAACTTCGAGACCAATGCTTGATTATAAAGGTAGACGTTCATACTATTCTGGAACTGAACAAGATAAGTCAATGGACGTCACTATACATAGGGTAAGACTGTTTTTGTATGGAAAGAGCTAATTGGATGTATTCAGTCAAGGGTTTGCTCACGGAATCGCCAGTCAGCCTTTTCCTTCAAATCGGAAACTATAAATTAAAAGATGTCCTTGTATGTATATTATTTTGACGTCAGCCACAAATTATTTCAAATAACGTTAATATTATCTTTCCGTATCATATATTAGTGATCTGAATGAATTTGGTGTAAATGGGGTAATAGTTTTCCTAATTAGTTCACTTCCATTATCTCTCTATTTTATCTTTCAAATATTTAAACTTTTTCAGATAAGGATGGGCGTTTAAACGGACCAATAAAAACGAAACTTAAAGTACCGACACAGGGTTCCTTTAAATAGTCCCTGTACTCATAATACGGCGAAACTGACTGAGAATAGAAAGCCTAACATAACTCAAACGATTGTCGTACCTGTATTTCATCTCCGAGGCGCACAATTTCATAAATGTCTCGACTGGAAAACTTGTTGGCAAATTCTGCCAGATTTCTTCCATGTCCGTCTGTCACGTCTATCAGATGGTCGTACCCTTCTAACAGCAGAGACTCCACCCGTGTGAAATCCTTACACTTTACCAGCTGAAGAACGTGGTTGTCTATGGCTTGCACGTATTTCTTCCGATCTAAACTCTCGGCCAGGTCTCGAGCTGTCCTCCCTAAGTTGTCCCGGGCTCCAAGGTTAATGCCTCTCCGCAATAAAATGTTGACAGTTTCCACTGACTCTTCTGTGGCAATTGCTTGAAATAACAGTGTTTGTCCCAAATGATTTTTAATTGAGACATCGGTGCATTCTAATATACGATGGATAGTTCTCAGTTCTTTGGGTCTGAAGGGGCTGTCAAATAACTGAAAAAAAAAAAATTATAATCATAAGGGTTTAATCTCAAAATTACCATCAACATCTCTAAGATATTTGCATTTTTGTTGTTGCTGATATTTTCATTTCATTTTCATATTAGATTTTGTGTCCTTATTGCTGTGGAGCACCGTGAGAATTTAAACCCACGATATACATGTTTAAAAACTCATTGAGATAACGCAACAAAACTTCTAATGAACCAGAAGGCAAACAGATTCTTGTCTTATGTCATTTGTATGAGATAAATCCTACTGTATCAATGTACGATCATATAGCTGCATTTTTTTTTTCTTTCAGTCATTATTGGAAGATTGATTTTTTTTGTTTTTAAACCTTTTCAGTTTAGCTGTCTTTAATTAATAGAATTCATATTTTCTTAATTTATAACTTAACACCAGAGCCTCAGGTTTTTCGTCTTTAAAGTAAAGGCAATTTTTGTGTTTTCATCATTTTGTCACTTCAGGGAAACATCACTGCTATTACCTCTAATATCATCTTTCTGTTTACGGCTCCCAATTTCATGCTCTCGATGAATGGATGGATGGATGGATGGATACACTGAGGGTTAGGTGGACGGATGGATAGATTAATGAATGGATGCACGGAAAGAAAGATGGATGGATTTCATGCCTATAATACCTACATGGAAAATGACAGGTGTGGGGATATTATCTCTGCCACAGCCAAACAGCTGACAAGTGTCAGGCTTGAGGTCCATCAGGGTGTCCACCACTTCAAAGCTATTAGTCTCCCAGGCAGCGATCAGTAAGGGGAGAGGGGAGCTGGGATAGTCTGGGTAGCGAAACTGATGGGAGATGTCCATTGTGCCCACGTCATAGTCATGTAGAGTGCCTGATGAGTAAGTGAAAGAGGTTTAAATTAACATTCGTGCAAGACAGGGTTAGAAATCAGCTATACCTTGGATAGTGATATTACGGTATAAAATGTATGGGATTTGAAGGTTACGTTTGTGTAACACTGTCTATACTTTTTTTTTTTTTATGTGTAATTATTTTTACAGCTTATTTTGGATATGTAGAGCTCCCTAGTAACCGTGTTTAGTAGATTTTTAGTTTATACGTAATCATGATATTCTTTTAGCATTTTTGAAAAATGTATATAGGTATGGAAAGTGTTTTTGTTTTTTTTTTTCAATTTCAATTGTATACTTCGTTGTGTACAGCAGAAAAAATATAAGTAGGGTCTAAGATGAAGCATATTTAGATAAGGAAATATGGATACCTGTTAAAACTGTATAAGTTTTTTGTTTTAGAGTTTATGTGATAAAATAATTGTGATTTCGAACCCCTAACGTTTGTTAAGTATTAACAGTAATGATATGATACGTTGAGTAAAAATAAATTGAAATGAAATACGCATATTCATGCCTTATGAACACGATGTCTGGGCGAATAATATAAGCTTTGTACCAAACTGCTCTAGAATTCAGCTGATAAATGGGACATAGCCACCTTTGTAATATATCAAGGAAGTATGGTGGATCTGATGAAATACGAAAAATTGATGTAATAGGAATGTCCAAGCCGGACAAAAACCAAGATTCAATCACGTTAGCTATAATCGTCATAAACATAACGACATTGGATGCAAGCTATGAAGGCATAGGAATTAAATAGACAGGAACATTTTTAACATTCACATGGTGGTGGGGGGGGGGGGGGCTCAGTGACTCTGTGGGCTGGCTTCTGCTTCAGTGAAAACAACTCACATCGGTGAGGTTGCCGGCTCTGGCCGACTGGCAGGTCCTCCTTTGAGGGATGAAATGACACGAAGATGGAAAGACCTGCATTTTTTCAGTGACGCACCGGTCCCCTGGCTTCCACTGGGTAGGGAACCCGATGTCTAGCCTTCTCGGATATGAGCGAGTATATTTCGGGAGGCCCCGTGTGTACGCTACGCATGTTAAAGAACCCTTGGCAGTTCAAAATCGATGAAATAGCAGGCTGCGCGCCGCTGTCCGTGCAAAATTTTCAAATTCCAAGTTTCTACCCACAAAAATTCTCAGCAAAAAACTGCACCCTCTTAAAGCCAGGATTAAGAAAAAAAAAAAAACAACAAAAAAAAAAATCATATATTACATATGAGCATTCAGGAGCCCAAACATTTCTAGCGTCAATGCAAGACATGAGTGTGAAAGAACTAACACCAGTACGAAACAGAGATAGGAAATAAAGTTGGCTGCAGTGTCCCGAGATAGAAAAAGGGGAGATAAGACATATTATGAAGAACTGAAACGATGTCTAAGATTAAAAGTATTATCTCCCTTCGTAGACCTGCAGTTTCCTCCCAAACTCCCATGTCCTCTCACATTATGGTTTGTGTTGTCGTTTTAATCTTAACTCGTTCGCCAACGCTAGCCAGACATATCTCACTATATGCTTCCGACATCAGAAAATATTTTATTATCTATAAACATGATTTAGAACATGGTTGTTCTGTAACTGTGCATTCTCTCTTTCTCTCTCTCTCTCGTTGTTATTGCCAAGAACTAAAAAGTTAAACACTTATTTCGTCAGAACAAAACAAAACAAAGAAAGGAACAAAACAAAACAGAACAAAAACTATTCAAAAGAAGCGAAATATATTAGAAGTTGAATAAGTGTTTATAGAAATTGTGATTCAAATGCTTGAGGGAGTGCATTTGCACTGGATAGACACGACTGTTCGCTATGAAGAAAAATTGTGCCAAAGATAATTTTTCATTTTCAATACTGACTTGTGTCGAGTTGGACATATTCGAAGAGTTTTGCGAGTTGCCATACCTTCTTGTATCCATTTCCGCACAGTAGGTCCCATGCCTGCCAGTAGCGCCAGTGCTAACTCTACAGTGTTTTCGTATTTCTCCAACAACTGAAATAGCATTACACGTGTGTAAGATACAATACAATCACGTGGAAAAAAAAAGCCCAACAACAATCTGTTTATGACAGGAAAAAAATCAGTTTTACTGACGCTGCCATTGCAAATATTTAATAGTATCATCTCGGAAATATAGCATTAAAATAAATAATAGTTGTTACTTGTGACTATACGGATTCATATATAAGGTGTTGAAAACGTCAAATTTTAACATTTTTTATTAGAAATGTACAGACAGATGCCACTTATAGCACAAACTAAATTTTATTATACATAAATAGCATTTCAAGGCGTAAGCATGCTTGATATTCGTTAGCCAACCATTTTCGTGGTGGATATCGCTGGAAACGAATCGGTACAGATCGAAAACAAATTATCAGTTTTTCAGTAAAGATGATGGATGAGTGGGCTGGATGTGTGGATGGGCGGTTGAATGAGTGGCTGGATGGGTGGTTGAATGGATGGATGGATGGAGGGATGGATGGATGAATGGATGGATGCATGGATGGATGGATAGATAGATAGATAGATAGATAGATGGATGGATAGATGGATGGATGGATGGATGGATAGATGGATGGGTGGATTGGTGGATGGATGGATGGATGGATGGGTGGATGGACGGATGGGTGGATGGATGGATGGATGAATTGGTGGATGGATGGATGGATGGATGGATGGATGGATGGATAGATGGATGGAATGAGTGGCTGGATGGGTGGTTGAATGAGTGGATGGATGGATGGATGGATGAATGGATGGATGGATAGATAGATGGATGGATAGATGGATGGATGGATGGATGGATGGATTGGTGGATGGATGGATGGGTGGATGGATGGACTGATGGGTGGATGGATGGATGGATGGATTGGTGGATGGATGGATGGATGGATGGATGGATGGATGGATGGATGGATGGATGGATGGATGGATGGATGGAGGGTGGATAACCGCATGAGTAGGTGGAAAGAAGGAAATAATTTAATACTCTACGTACACATAGCAGAGCCGAATATTTCGGGTCGAGCTGTATCACTGACTTCATGTTGACAACTTCACCATTCTTGACTGTTGTTAGACGGCACCAGGATCGCAAAAGCCTTTCTACCAATTGTTGATCTGGGGTATTCTCCATAAGAGCACACCACAAACCTGTACTCAGGGTGGGAATTAAATGGAAAAACACACAAAAAATAGAATTTAGAAAAATGACACAGGCAGTTCTAGATTAGAAATCATATTGTTAAAATAAATACAGCAGGAAATCAAGAAATAATTCTGATAATATAGATCTACAAGAGGCAAGTCCATTTTCTGCTATTCAGTCCTTCAAATCAATCAACGCCCACCATCCATCCATCCATCCATCCATCCATCCATCCTCCATCCATTTAATCAGACTAACCAGGCTTAAATTTGTGGTACCAGTGTAACATTTCCTCATGTCCCGGAGGTTTCTCAAGCCGGAGAATGTCTTCGGCTGTCATACCAGCGGAATTCTGTATGCTGGTATCAATACCACATCTGGAGAATGAAAGCATAAACAAAGTGAGGGCCATGTATAAACCATAGGTGAATAAAAAGTACGGTACTCACAAGATATTTTATCTATTTCACTTTTATCAGCAACAACCACGACTTTCTACAAACACTGGTACTGCTGCTGGCTGCTTCCATAACAACTATTGTTTCATTACTAATTCTGTTGCCGCTCATATTATTACACAAGTTATTTTAATTGTTGCTCCTACTACTCCTGTCTCTGTTTTACTGTTGCCTTCCTGCCGCCACCTCGGTCCTCAGTTCGTTTTTACTACATACATTCTAAATGTGGTCCAGCTGCTGTTCCCAACACGTTTACTTATACTACAAAAATAAATAGTTTGATGATATCAACATCACTACAAGCGGTACGACTTCTGTAATCAAATTACTGCCAGTTATCAATCATCATTACTATCTTATTATTACCATTACCAGAACCATCACCATCGACCCTATAACCAATAGGCCAACATGTTCTATTCTCCTTCACTTATCTTTCTCTGCAATCCTATTGATCTTTGCTGCTTTTATTTTATCCACTAAAGTTTATACTTCTAGGCCTATATCTGAGCCGTACACAGCATTTCTGTATTATATAGGCCTACTGTGTTCCTAATGTGGACCTTGACTTTATCCTAAACCATCAAAACAAAATTAGATCAAGTTCTTATGCCCCTAATCTAACAAACACTTTATAGAAAACATGCTGGAGCAAAACGTGAAGCGACACAACTGTGTTATTTAGAGAGTTCTTATACAATAGTCCTTGTCAAATACCAGCGTTTCATCTGTCCATTGGCTTAAAGATCTAAATAACATCCTTGTGCATTGGACTGGTCCCCCATTTATTGTAATGACAATTCATGAATAATGGGTGATCTATTTCGATCACATAGTTTCTTTATCTATCTGACAAAAGAGATGCACTTGTTAGTATGAATGTACGGGAAATGTAATAAATCTCTGCTGTCATCATCAAGTACTATTTTTAAAGTTGTGAGTGGTTAACAAAATGGTTTTCACAAACCGAAGAAAATTAGTTGTCAAGTTGTGCAGCACGACACAAGTTAATATTCTTTATTACACACAGACAAAGTAAAATTACAGCATACGACTGTACAAATTTGCGAAAGAGAATGACTATATCCATCAATTTAACCTGACTGACAAATCGCATTTAATCTATTTAACAATGTGTTGCAGACGTTGTCATTGGTCTACCATACAGCATGCACCAGACTTATATCAAAATTCGGATCATGTCTCAAGACATTCCTGAGCATAAGGATAGAATTTTTAAGCAAGCGCCATTAGAAATACTGTGTGTATTAACCGGCATAACTTATCAATGACTTGAGCCGTATCAATCCCCCCAGTATTTCAGAAATATTTGAAATATCGTGCATCACCATCTTTAAGCAGTGACGACCTGAAACACTTGGTAAAGAAAATGGGTTAATACTGTTGCTTCAGAGATGAAGATAATACTACATTAGTGGTACGAAAAATAAAGTTTAAAAAAAGTAAATAAACAAACAAACAAACCTTAACTCAATAAATAAAAAGATGAATAAAAAAAAAAGTAAATAAATAAAATCTTAGGCTCTGGAAAGTTTAGAATCTCTACCCTTACCTGATTAAGGCAATCATTAGCCTGTGGGCTCCCCGTTGTCTGACTACACAGTGTAAAGCTGTGTCTCCGCTGAAGTCCTGAGCATCTATCTCCACCTCCATACAGGCTAGCATATACACCGCGGTCAGCATCTCAGGATCTGCAAATTTGTGGCTGAAGCTGACCATGTGGTGCAGGAGGTTGCCACCTGTATCGGGATTTCGGAGGTTCGGATCCTTGCCGGATTTGAGGTATTCTTGACATGTCTAAGAGAACAGGATCAGGAAGAAATTCTTGTTACGTGTGATCGAAGAAGCCAGGGATGGATTAAGATTACCATCTGTGCCTTTACTATGGGTCGGAAATAGAAGTCTTTAACTCAATAGTCAATAATGGAGATACTTAGTTCTCTGGCTCAGCAATGGGGCTCTTGGATCTTGGATGATCGTATTTTTTTTTTTTTTTTTATAAAATGAAATTCAGTAAGTATTAGGCACTAAAAAATCAGGGGGCTTGGAAATTTTGACGTGGTTGTAACTGAAACAGCGTGCGTATAACAAATGGTAGCCGTGGCTGAGTGGTCAGTCTACCACTTGGCCAAAACGTACGTCATGGACGTTGCTGGTTCGAGTCTTGGATCCTAATTCGGGAGATGGGAAGGAGAGTCGAATAATAGAATCTGCTTTTCGGTGATGCAACAGTCCCCTGGCTTCATGAGTAGAGAAGCTAGACGTCACCCTTCTCGGATAAGAAGAATATATTTCGGAAGTATCGTATGCACATTAGGCACGCTGAAGAACCCTTGGCAGTTCAAAATCGGATGAACAGTAGAAGGACAAACTTTTAAAATTTCAAAATTTCTTCCGACAGAAGTTCTTCTAACAAAAACAGGACAAGCACGTTTCTTTCTTAGGATTGAAAGAATGCTTACGTAACATAATAATAATAATAATAAAAGACCGCCACTTGTTCTTCAATGCGATGTCTTTGGGATACAGCAGAAGACTAAAAGAATAAGTATTTGATGTTAAAATAAAAACTAGAAATTCAATATCCCTCTAGTTTTCAACTGTTATGAAAAAATATACATGTATTGCGAAGACCCAGTCTGTGCACTATGGCCTCAAGTTCACCTGATGCTAGCATGATGTTCCCCTCAGATGTCCTAAATACGTATTTGTGAGCTCAGCAGTAAATCCAGTCCTGACAGAAATCTTCAGCACATACAGGGCGTACCTGACTAAGGAAGGTTCAGGCTGTCCTTGTTTCTTTTCTTTAGGCCCGCCCCCCCCCCCCCCCCACACACACACATACAGTCCCTGG